>WIPJ01000883.1:119162-132402 GCA_018155075.1 Cassiopea andromeda | reverse complement strand
ATATATATATAAGAAGTGTCCGCTTTAAAGTGCTTATTCATCAAACATTTTGGTATTCATTTTTGTGCATCTTCTAATGTAACTTTATAATCTGATCACCATGCTGCAAACTATATGATTACAGCTAATATAGAAATACGTTATGAGCCCTCAAACTTCGCTATTCTGGCATTTTAAGTGCGAATTCCATCTTACGGCTTGTGACGTCATACCCAGGACACAATGGAAGTTCTACCAAATGTTACCATGGTATCGGTGAGCATGCGTGCGCATATCGTGGTTGACAGTACAACCTAGATTCTCGCTCAATCAGTGTTTGCTGCCAGATTTGGCAGTATAAAGAAAGGAAATATATCCACAACCTTCTGCATGAAAGCAGAGGCACCAATTTTGTGCGATTTTTGTGCAAAGACTTTCCATGAAAGTTTCCTTCACGTGATTTTTCATTGTAACCAGCCTAATGGGTTTAAGCAAGCAAACACTGAGAAATCAAGACTGGACAGAGTTTTCATGGCTACACACCGTTTATAATAATACATTCAGCGTAAAAACACGTTTAGAAGATGGTGTTCACATAGAATACACGTATTTCCAATGATTATAACTGTTTGCACATTACTGTCACTATTACAGCTTATAAAGCGCTTTAAGCTCCATGTAGTACAAAAACGTAAACTTACGCTAATCTCATGGGGAAACATTGACTAAACTACTAGAATCAGTGCAAATGTACGGATACAACATGTTTTCTCAATGAATTTCACTCATTTCCATGAAAATTTTCTGCTCCAAGGGTATTTTCACTGTAACCGGCATAATGGGCGAAAGAATGTTTATGATGCTAAATTCTGCGTAGAAACACGTTTAGAACATGGTTTTCCCATAGAATACACTTATTTCCAATGATTACAACTTTTTGTACACAATTGTCACTATTACAGATGTATTACAACAATGTAAACTAACGCTTTTCTAATGGGAAACATTGATTAAACTACTAGAATCAGAGCAAATTTACTGATAAACCATGGTTTCTCTATGAATTCAACTCAGTTCCATGAAAATTTTCTGCTCCAAGGGTATATTCATTGTTACCGGCATAATGGGATCAAGTGTGTAAACACTGAACACACAAGACTGCACAAAGTTTTCATGGCGAAACAATGTTTATAATGCTAAATTCTGCTTAAAAACACGTTTAGAACATGGTTTTCCCATAGAATACACGTACTTCGAATGATTATAACTGTTTGCACACTATTGTCACTATTACGGCTTATAAAGCGTTTTAAGCTCCATGTGGTACAACAACGTAAACTTACGCTATTCTCATGGGGAAACATTGACTAAACTTCTAGAATCAGTGCAAATGTACGGATACAACATGTGTTCTCAATGAATTTCACTCATTCCATGAAACTTTTCTGCTCCAAGGGTATTGTCATTGTAGCCGGCCTAATGGGCCTATGTATGCAAACACTGAGAAAACAAGACTGGGCAGAGTTATCATGGCGAAACAATGTGTATAATGCTAAATTAAGCGTACAAACACGTTTAGAACATGGTTTTGCCATATAATACATGTATTTTCAATGACTATAGCTGTTTGCACATAACTGTCATTATTACAGCTTATAAAGCCTTTTAAGCTCCATGTAGTAAAAACACGTAAACTAACGCTATTCTAATGAGGAAACATTACTAAACTACTAGAATCTGAGCAAATGTACGGATAAACCATGTTTTCTCAATGACTTCCACTCATTTCCATGAAAATATCCTGCACCAAGGGTGTTGTCATTGTAAACGGCCTAATGGGGCTATGTATGCAAACACTGAGAAAACAAGACTGGAGTGAGTTTTCATGGCGAAACAATGTTGATAATGCTAAATTCAGCGTAAAAACACGTTTAGAGCATGGTTTTGCCATAGAATACACTTATTTCTAATGATTATAACTGTTTGGACATTATTGTCATTATTACAGCGGATAAAGTGTGAAGCTCCATGTATTAAACAAGCATAGAGTAACGCTATTCTCATGGGAACACATTGAATAAATAACTAGAATAAGTGCAAGTGTACGGATAGAACATGTGTTCTCAATGAATTTCACTCATTTCCATTAAAGTTTCCTTCAAGGGAGTTTTCATTGTAACCAGCCTGATGATGGGCTTAAGTCTGCAAACACTGAGAAGTCAAGATTGGACAGAGTTTTAATGGCGAAACAACATTTATAACGTTAGATTCAGCGTAAAAACACGTTTAGAACATGGTTTTGCCATAGAATACACGTATTTCCAATGATTATAAGTGTTTGCACATTACTGTCATTATTGCAGCTAATAAAGCGTTTTAAACTCCATGTAGTAAAAACACGTAAACAAACGCTATTCTCATGGGGAAATATTGACTAGACTACTACAATCAGTGCAAATGTACTGATAAACCATGGTTTCTCAATGAATTTCACTCATTTCCATGAAAGATTCCTGCACCAAGGGTATTATCATTGTAAAAGGCCTAATGTGTCTAAGTATGCACACACTGAGAAATCAAGACTGGACAGAGTTTTCATGGCGAGACATTGTTTATAATGCAACGTTCAGCCTAAAAACACGTTTAGAACATGATTTTGCCATAGAATACACGTATTTCCAATAATTAAAGTTGCTTGCACACTAGTGTAACTATATCAGCTTATAAAGCGGTTTAAGCTGCATGTAGTACAAACACGTAATCTCATACCATTCTCATGGTGAAACATTGACTAAAGTTCTAGAATCAGTGCAAATGTACGGCTAACACATGTTTTCTCAATGAATTTTACTCATTTCTATTAAAGTTTCCTTCAAGGGAGTTTTCATTGTAACCAGCCTGATGATGGGCTTAAGTCTGCAAACACTGAGAATTCAAGACTGGACAGAGTTTTCATGGCGAAGCAACGTTTATAATGCTAAACTTAGCATAAAAACACGTTTAGAACATGGTTTTGCCATAGAATACACGTAGTTCCAATGATTATAAGTGTTTGCACATTACTGTCATTATTGCAGCTAATAAAGCGTTTTAAGCTCCATGTAGTACAAAAAAAAAGGAAAACAAACGCTATTCTCATGGGAAAATATTGACTAGACTACTACAATCAGTGCAAATATACGGATAAACCATGGCTTCTTAATGAATTCCACTTGTTTCCATGAAAAATTGCTGCACCAAGGGTATTGTCATTGTAATCGGCCTAATGGGCCTATGTATGCAAACACTGAGAAAACAAGACTGGACAGAGTTATCATGGCGAAACAATGTGTATAATATAAGACGATTGGCTCAATAGAATTAAGACTAAGTATCAAGTGAAACATATAAAAGAACTGCTGTTAGGGTCACTTAAAAAATTCATTAAATGCTTTTGGGGTCACTTAAAAATTTGGATCTTTTTGCAATAGAATTTTTGCAAAAAGTTGCCAAACATTTGGTTATAATATAGTCATCTTGGCTCATTAGCCATATGTACATATTGAGGTCATTCAGTGCGGCAGTAGATGGGAAAATTCTATGTATTTCACCTAAAAAGTTTTGACGTTCCTCGTTAAAAATTGAACAAACTAAGAGAAAATTGACTTCATCTTCAACTGCAAGAGTATTCAGCGTTTTGCAATACGGGCAAAAACGTTCGTCTCTAGGAGTTTTGTTTTTACTAAATCGCCCTGTTTCAATTTGGAGGTTGTGAGCACTCATCCGAAGTTTTGCTAATGTACATCTGGCAGTAAAATCTTTTATGTAGTCAAGATAGGATTCAAATTTGAAAATTGTTTTAAATGAGGCGTATAGACTTAGTTTTCTGTTTTCAGTTATGTGCTCATTCAATCTACGGAAAACTTCTAACTCAAAGTACTTATTTACCTTAGTTTTAATGATTGAACGTGTATCCGAGTGCTGTATTTCATAACGGAGCCGAAGATCGCGGGCATGAGATATCCAGTTATCATGACCATTGCCAACATCATTTATGAGCATAGAGAAAGCTTTCCTAGCATAGCGCTGTGAATCTAAGGATGATAACCGTGCGAAAAAATTTTGAATATTAACATGCCTTTGGCATTGAAGACCTACCCTCCCTGATTCAGCATATACTACATCTGTAGTTGTACTTGATCGAACACCCAAAGCATATTTACAAGCTTTAAGGTGAAGTGTTTCTAATTTAAACCATTCTTCAAAACCCCATATTTCTGATGCATAATTTAGAATAGGTGCAACCATATGGTCAAGCAAATAAAGAAAAAGACGTGGCTGGAAACCACCCCACTCTTTGCTTTTAGAAATAAGAGAAAAATAAGCCTTAAGAGCTTTTTCTCTTATTTTATCAATATGTATTGAAAAGGATCCATTCGACTTTATCGTTACACCTAAATATTTATAAGAGGCACATTCCTTAACTTCATTATCACCTATCCTCCAAGGAATGCTTTTTTTAGATTTAACACGAGATTTCTGTTTCTGCATCACAATGACCTTAGATTTGTCCATATTCACCTCCATTTTAAGTGAACGTGAAAACCTATCTAAGGCATTCAGTTGTGCCTGAAGATCTATTCTATCCTTTGCTATTAAAACAAGGTCGTCGGCATGTAAAAGTGAGTGAACAGGCGTATCATCCACCAATACCCCCTGAGAAGATACCTTAATGTGGGGATTTAAATTGTTCAAATATAATGCAAAGAGGATAGGACTGAGAAGACACCCTTGTCGTACTCCTCTATTGCAAGGCAAAATACCCGTCAAACTGTTGTTACCCCTTACACAAGATTTAACTTGCTCATAAAGTGACGAGATGACTTTAGAAAAATTGCCCTTTACTCTGTATGTTACGAGCTGCTCTAGCAGCAGCTTATTGGTCTACTGAATCGAAGGCGTTTTGAAATCTACAAAACATACATACAGAGGGCCTTTATTGTTTCTAAAATAATTCTCAATTATAACTCGAAGAGTGAAAATATGGACAGATGTCTGATATCCTCTTCTAACACCAATCTGGTTTTGCTCAAGAATTTCAAATTGGGAAACGACGCCATTCAATCTTTCAAGTAAAACACCCAAGAAGAATTTTCCAAAAATACTTAATAGCGAAATTCCCCTGTAATTATTTAAGTCTGTTTCATCACCACCTTTGAAAAGTTCTACTATTATACCTACAGAGCATTCCTCTGGGAATTTTCTAGAATGTAATAATTTGTTAAAGAGTTTAGTAAAGACAAGCATGAAATTTTCATTTGCGTTCTTGAGAAGCTCAGCAGATACCATATCAAGCCCTGACGCTTTTCCGCTTTTAAGCTTTTTAGCCATTAGTGTCACTTCCTCTAAGGAAACATCACGATTTAAATTTTGATCAATTAGATTTTGCGTCATGGTGTCCATGGAAGGCATCAAGATTTCATGTTTATTGTCATCTCGATCTCTATTATCTTCAGAGTTGAGAAAGGTGCTGAAATAAGTCAATAACTGATTATTTGAAAGTTCAAACTGGATTTTTCCTTTCTGCCTCTCAACTTTTTCCAAAAATCTGTCGGAATCCCCCTTTTCAAATCCCAAAGCTCCTCTTTCTTTATTTCAAGGAAACTGTTGCGTTTGTATCGTATTAGTTTCTTATAAACCCGTCTCTGTTGAAAATAGGCCGATTTAAGATTAATCACATGATTATCTCTAGTATTGGAGGAAAATTTCAGTGCAGCTTGATATGCTTTTCTTTTGCTGTTTAGAAACTGTTTGGTTTCCTGACACTCAGCATCAAACCAAGGGCATATATTTCTTAACCTAAACTTGTTTTTATTGTTGGTTCTACCAAAAACATTTCTAGAACTCAAGTGAGCTTCAGATAGATCTATCAGTTTGGTTCGCAATAATTCTATAATTACCTCTATGGATAAATCAGTATTGTCTAGGTCATTTGATATAACTTTAAGAAAATTAATTATCTCGCTGCTTTCCATTGCCAAAGATAGAATTTCTAATGCTGAAGCACCATTGACATAATATTGTTTGTTATAATTCTGTAAAAGCTTGTTGTCGTCATTTGTATGCCGATTCACCGCTGAAGTATCAGTTTGTATTTCCGATATACTGATATTGTTCGAACTTTTGATAGATAACTCAATGGGACTGTGATCTGAAAGTTCACATAAATCACCAACATGTAGTTTGTTAACCATTAAAAAATTTTCATGACGTACTAGAGCATAATCAACTACACTATTACCCCTGTTAGTAAAGCAAGTGAAATTGCTGGAGTTGTTCTTATCAATCCTGCCATTCATAATTCGATAGCCAGAAGCCTTACAAAAGTCAATAAAAGCAGTTCCGTTAGCATTAATGGGATAGGTGCCATTACTTACTCTTTTATCTAAATGTTGATCTGGTACGTAATTATCGTCCATTGGCAAATAGTCATCTAATTCGTCATTTTCAATAAAATCATTGACGTCATTCGTCCTAGCATTGAAGTCGCCGCATAGTAGTACCCACCCTTTTCGTTCGTACTGAGCACACTCTGATTGTAGGCTCTCAAAGGATAAAGCTTGCCCTGTTTTCATTAAATTTGAACTGCTTGGGGGAATATAAATGAAACAGATGAATAACTCTTGTTCCCAACCAAATCCGGTCTTGATAAGTTTGCACCAGAAATGGTAACTGTCAGAAAAAGCAATTGAAAAGTATTTAAGATTAGATTTGCGGACAAAGAGAGACAGACCCCCGGAAGGCCTACCTCCCAAATGGTTTCTGCAACCTGGCTCGTGACATTCAGAAAAATTATCATTAAAAGTAAATAATGATGCGTCAATAGGATCTCTCCAAGTTTCAGAAAAGCAAATTAAGTCATTACGCTCAAAGATTGAGCTGAAAAGTTCACAACCGGTCTGTTTTAAAGTTCGAGCTTTCGAACTTTCGAAACCATTAAAGTTCCATACAGTAAAATTCAAGCAATGTTGAATAGGTAGACAGGGTTTTGGTTTTGGGTTGCGATAAAATTCTGTAGCTACAGGAGTAAAGGTTGAGCGTTGAGTTAAATTTTTAGCGTCATCTTTTCCATCTCGGCCAAAATCCTATTGTCTTGAGTTAACTACATGATGATAATCAGCGTAGGAACGTATCTTGAAGATGCGCGGATTATTTAGATATCTAAACTTAATTTTGCCGTCAATAGTCCATACGATGTCGATGTTAAGAAATCTTCTATTCGAGCTCACCTCATCAAATATAGTTTTTATTCCAGGAGCTAGGTCTTCATTAATTCTTATATTTGTCGCATTCTTTTTACACCTCATAACCTTTTCTTTAGACTTGTGGCTTAAGAACTTTACCAAGATTGACCTCGGTTTACTATCTACACGGCGCCCAACACGATGAACGATGTCGATTTCAGAACGTTCCATATCCAGATCGAGTTCTTTCTTTAAAGTCTCCAATGTTACCTGTTTGATATCCTCCCCCATCTCTTCCCTGACTCCTCTAATCCGAACTGAGTTTTTCCTTGAATATTGCTCATGACGATCCAATAAAAACTGCAAGTCCCTACCATGGTCGTAATTAAAACCAATATCTTTAGACATCGTGTTTACCTTTGATTCTAAGTGTCACTGCTTCGTCTTCAGATCTGCTATATCCACTTTAAACTTCTCAATTTCTTCCTCAATAATCGATAGCCGAGTCAACATTCGAGTTCGATTTTTAAGGATGCTCTCTTGGCCGCTATCAATTCTCCGCTCAAGACGAGTAAGAACTTCAAAAAAAATCCTGATTATCATCCTGCTTTGCGGGCTTGTTATTCTTTTGCTGATTTGTTGGGCCGGAGTTTAATTCCACGACTCCACAAAGTATTAATGTAAAGAACGGGTCCATACAATGATGTCTAAAAGAATAGATTGCTCTTCGATGAGACCGCTTCCGTGTTGATTTCGAAAACTTTGCCTTTCTTAATGCCATTTCCTAAAGAACTTTTCTTCCATAATAGCCATTGTCGATTATAAATCTGTCAAAAACTGTTCCCTCTGAACTTTCATCAAGTCGAATTTCGCAGAAATCCAATGCGAAAAAAAACAAACTAAGAGCGGAACGAAAACACGTGCGGCCATCGACATGCAGCTTATAACGCGTTTTAAGCTGCATGTAGTAAGAAAACGTAAACTAACGCTATTCTTATGGGGAAACATTGACTAAATTTCTAGATACAGTGCAAATGTACGAATACAACATGTTTCTCAATGAATTTCACTCATTTCCATGAAAATTTTCTGCACCAAGGGTATTGTCATAGTAACCAGCCTAATGGCCCTAAGTATGCAAACACTGAGAATACAAGACTGGACAGAGTTTTCATGGCGAAACAATGTTTATAATGCTAAATTCAGCGTAAAAACACGTTTAGAACATGGTTTTGCCATAGAATACACGTATTTCCAATGATTATAACTGTTTGCACATAACTGTCACTATTGCAGCTTATAAAGTGTTTTACGCTCCATGTAGTAAAAACACGTAAACAAAAGCTAGTCTCATGGTGAAACATTGACTAAACTACTAGAATCAGTGGAAATGTTTGGATAAAACGTGTTTTCTCAATGAATGCCACTCATATCCATGAAAGTTTCCTTCAATGGATTTTTCATTGTAACCGGCCTAATTGGTCTAAGTATGCAAACACTGAGAAATCAAGACTGAACAGAGTTTTCATGGCGAAACAATGTTTATAATACTAAGTTCAGCGTGAAAACACGTTTAGATCATGGTTTTGCAATAGAATAATACGTATTTCCAATGATTATAACTGTTTGCACATTATTGTCATTATTACAGCTCATAATGCGTGTTAAGCTCCATGTATTAAAAGTACGTACACTAACGCTATTCTCATGGGGACACATTGACTACACTAATAGCATCAGTGCAATTGTACGGATACAGCATGCGTTCTCAATGACTTTCTCTAACTTCCATGACAATTTCCGACACCAATGGAATATTCATAGTAACCGTCCTAATGGGCCCAAGTATGCAAACAATGAGACAACAAGACTTGACAGTGGTTCCATTGGAAGACAATGCTTATCATGCTAACTTCAGCGTTAATACACGTTTAGAACATGGTTTTGCCATAGAATACATGTATTTTCAATGACTATAGCTGTTTGCACATAACTGTCATTATTACAGCCTTTTAAGCTCCATGTAGTAAAAACACGTAAACTAACGCTATTCTAATGAGGAAACATTACTAAACTACTAGAATCTGAGCAAATGTACGGATAAACCATGTTTTCTCAATGACTTCCACTCATTTCCATGAAAATATCCTGCACCAAGGGTGTTGTCATTGTAAACGGCCTAATGGGGCTATGTATGCAAACACTGAGAAAACAAGACTGGAGTGAGTTTTCATGGCGAAACAATGTTGATAATGCTAAATTCAGCGTAAAAACACGTTTAGAACATGGTTTTCCCATAGAATACACGTTCTTCCAATGATTATAACTGTTTGCACACAACTGTCATTATTGCAGCTTAAAAAGTGTTTTAAGCTCCATGTAGTAAAAACACGTAAACAAAAGCTAGTCTCATGGTGAAACATTGACTAAACTACTGGAATCAGTGCAAATGTACGGATAAAACATGTTATCTCAATGAATTTTATTCTTTTTCAGGAAAATTTCATGCACCAATGGTATTGTCATTGTAATCGGCCTAATACTGGGCCTAAGTATGCAAACACTGATAAATCAAGACTGGAAAGATTTTTCATTGCGAAACACTGTTTATAATGCCAAGTTCAGCCTAACCACACGTATAGAACATGGTTTTGTCATAGAATACACGTATTTCTAATGATTATAACTGTTTGCGCATTACTGTCATTATTGCAGCTTATAAAGCGCTTTAAGCTCCATGTAGCAAACACACGTAAACTAACGCTACTCTCATGGGGAAATATTGACTAAACTACTAGAATCAAAGCAAATGTACTGATAAAACATGTGTTCTCAATGACTTTCACTCATTTCCATGAAATTTTCCGTCAACAAGGGTATTTTCATTGTAACTGGCCTAAAGGGCCTCAGTATTCAAACACTGGGAAGTCAAGACTGGACAGAGTTTTCATTGCGAAACGACGTTTATAATGCTAATTTCAGCCTAAAACTCGGTTAGAACTTGATTTTGCCATAGACTACAGGTATTTCTAATGATTGTAGCTGTTTATACACAATTGTCATTATTACAGCTTATAAAGCGGTTTAAGGTGCATGCAGTACAACAACGTAAATTTCGCTATTCTCATAGGGAAACATTGACTAAACTTCTGGAATCATTGCAAATGTACGGATAAAACATGGTTCCTCGATGAATTTCACTCATTTCCATGAAAATGTCCTGCACCAAGGGAATTGTCATTGTAACCGGCCTAGTGTTCCTAAGTATGCAAACACTGATAAGACAAGACTGGACATAGTTTTCATGGCGAAACAACGTTTATAATGCTACATTCAGCCTAGATACCCGTTTACAACACGGTTTTGCCATAGAATACACGTACTTCTAATAATTATAACTGTTTGCACACTATTGTCCCTACTACGGCTTATAAAGCGTATTAAGCTGCATGTAGTAAGAAAACGCTAACTAACGCTATTCTCATGGGAAAACATTGACTAAACTTCTGGAATGATTGCACATGAACGGATACAACATGTGTTCTCAATGAATTTCACTCAGTTCCATGAAAATATTCTGCACAAAGGGTATGTTCCGTTTAACAGACCTAATGGGCCTAAGTATGCAAACACTGCTAAATCAAGACTGGACAGAGTTTTCATGGCGAGACAATGTATATAATGCTAACGTCAACCTTAATACACGTTTAGAACGTGGTTTTGATTATAACTGTTTGCACTCTATTCTCACTATTGCAGCGTATAAGACGTTTTAAGCTCTATGTATTAATAAAACGTATACTAGCGCTAATCTCATGTGGAAGCATTGACTAAACTACTAGAATCAGCACACAAGTACGGCTAATACATGTCTTCACACTGCAAGTCACTTATTTCAACGACGTTTTTCTGCAAAAATGTTTTGTGCAGTCTTGTTCATTATAATCAGCCTAATGGGTCTGAATATGCGAACACTGAAATAAACCAGAATGGACAGAGTTTTCATGAAATAACAATGTGTCTAATGCTAAATTCCTTGAGAGAACATGATTCATGAAGCGTTTTAAACTCTACGTATCAACAAACTGACGCCATTCTCATGGGGAAACTTTGACTAAACTACTAGAATCAATGCAAAAATACGGATAAAGCATGGTTTTTTTTCGTGCATTCCATTGTAACCAGCCTAATGGGCCTAAGCATGCAAGCACTGAAGAAGCCAGAATGGAGAGAGTTTTCATGAAACAACAATGTTTATAATGCTAAATTCAGCGTAGAACCCGTGTAGAACATGTTTTTGTCATAGACTGCACATTTTTCCAATGATTATAGCTATATGCATTCAATTGTCACTATTACAGCTTATAAATCGTTGTAAGCGCTATGTATTAGTAAAACAAACTGATGCTATTCTCATGGGGAAAATTTCTCTATACTACTAGAATCACTGCAAAAGTGTGGATAAATCATGTTTTCTCAATGAATTTCCCTCATTTCATCGAAAGTTTCCTCCATCAATTTCTTTGTCATTGTAACCGGCTTAATGGACAGAGTTTATATAGCGAAACAATAGTTATAATGCTAAATTCATCGTAGAAACACGTTCTGAACAAGGTTTTGCCATAGAATACACGTATTCCCAATGATTATAGCAATTTGCACTCAATTGTCACTATTACAGCTTATAAATCGTTGTAGGCTCTCTGTATTAATGAAACGTACACTGACGCTATTCTCATGTGGAAACTTTGACTGAACTACTAGAAGTATTGCAAAAGTACGGATGAAACATGTTTTGCAATACAATTCACTTATCTCATCGAAGTTTTTCTGCAACAATGTTTTGTGCAGTCCTGTTCATTGTAGCAAGCCTAATGGGGCCTAAATATGGAAACACTGAAACACCAGAATGGAGAGAGTTTTCATGGCAAAACAATGTTTATAATGTTAAATTCAGCGTAGAAACACGTTTAGAACATTGCGTTTCCATAGAATACACGATGATTCTAATGATTATAAAGCGCTTTAAGCTCTATGTATTAAAACAACGTAAACTATTCTATTCTCATAGGGAAACTTTGACTAAACTACTAGAATCAGTGCAAAAGTACAGATAAACCAATTGTTTCAATGAAATTCACTCATTTCCTCGAACTTTTCCTACAACAATCTATTACGTAGACTTGTTCATCGTAACCAGCCGAGTGGGCCTGAATATGCAAACACTAGAAAAGCCATAATGGACTAAGTTTTCATGACAACAAATGTTTATAATACTAAATTCAGTGTAGAAACATGTTTAGAACATGGGTTTTGTTATAGAATACACGTGTTTCCAAGCATTATAGCTGTTTGCACACTACTGTCACTATTACAGCTTATAAAGCGTTTTAAGCTGAATGTATGAAAGAGACGTAAGCTCAGGCTAATCCCATGGGGAAACTTTGACTAAACTACTATAATCAGTACAAAAGTAAAGATAAAATATGTTTTCTCAATATATTACACATATGTCCAATGATTACAACTGTTTGCACACTAATGTCACTATTACTGCTTATAAAGCGTGTTAAGCTGTACGTATTTGACAAACGTAGACTAACGCCATTCTCATGGGGACACTCTGACTAAACTACTAGAAATAGTTCAAAAGTACGAATAAATCATACTTTCTCAATGAATTTTCCTCACTTGACAAAGTTTTCATGACAAAACATTGTTTATAATGCTTAAGTCAGCGTAGAGGCACGTTTTGAACATGATTCTGCAATAGAATACAAATATTTCCAATGATTATAACAGTTTCCGCACTATATAACCATGCTAATGGGCCTAAGTATGCAAACACTGAGAAAACCAGAATGGAGAGAGTTTTCACGACAAAACAATGTTTATAATGCTAAGGTCAGCGTAGACACACGCTTAGAACACAGTTTGCCATGGAATACACATATTTCCAATCATTATAACTGTTTGAGCACTATTGTCATTATTATTGCATATTAAGCGTTTTAAGCTCTATGTATTTATTAGTAACA
>WIPJ01000883.1:79812-113611 GCA_018155075.1 Cassiopea andromeda | reverse complement strand
AGTGCCTAGCCGCGTACCCTATTAGATTCCTTCAACCTACCCGCCCCACATTACATCATAGTATGCTTTGTAACTTCGGGGGCTCCATCAACTTGAGATCCCTGATCTTCCCAAATTTGAAACAACTTCTTACTTTCTAAAGTACATAAATGAGGGCGGTCAAAACAAGAAGCGGGGTGTTCAAACTAACCAAAATTAGGTAATGTCTCCGTGTTAATTATTGGTTTTAGAGTACTTACATAGCACTCAATCTTCTACAATAATATTTCTGCAAGGTTCGTGCCCTGGTGAATGGATAAAGCTTAAGGATTTTATAAGGACCTTTTAAGGACCACTAGATAATTTTTATAGAGTAAATTTTGTGCTTTTTCTCGAGAAAATGCATATTCTTTCCTAATAAATTTGCCACTGAAATTGCTCTCCTCAAAGAATCGATTAGAAGCAAGGAGTTTTAAGGGGGTTTTCTTCTAAACTGCACGAAATCAGGGAGTTCTATGCAACCTTAGGAGTTTTAAGGAGTGTAGGAGTAGCACGAACCCTGTCTGTAACATTATAAAACTCACCACCTCGACTGATCGCGTATATGAACCAGCTTATCATAAGTTTACCCATGAACAACTGCCATTAAGAATTCAAAAGAGATGCTAAAGCCAACTGTTGTCAGATGTCCTACAATACCATCGTACCAGCTTCCTATGAAAAACATTAGAAAGTTAATTGCATATTATTCTTAGCTTCTTCATATACAATAGACGAAGTTGCATAAAATCAACAGATATCGGATCAAGCAATTACCTTTTATATAGTTATATATGTATTGAACCTCGATAGGTCGAACTGCCAAGGAAAACAAAAGCCTGTTCGACTGACCGAGGTTTGCATCTCTGGAGGTTGAACTGTGCTTCCAACTGCCCCCAGAGCACGACAGGCCGAGGGGTTGATACTCAAGTAGAACTTAAAGGACTATAGTCTATATGTGCCTTAGTAGCACTTTTTCATCTATTGAAGCTACGTCCATTCATTGATTTATCTTACACCCATTTAGTAATGACACAATTGACATGAAAATTCCACATAATTTAATTTTGATGATTGAGTTTATATTTAATTAAAACAGAATTTAGGTACAAGTGCTGGGTGCAGGTGCATTGTACTTGTCTGCATAAATCAAGCAAGCCACATCTAGTAATGATCATATAAGGAAATTAGATCCCAGATCCTAAGTTTTTTTTGAAAATTTCATTTCTTCTTGTTTACTCAATTACTCTTCAAATGAGCTTTCAACTACCATTTTAGACCATCTAACTCAAGATATGTCTTAATGTCCGGCGAAACAGTGCTTTGGCCGACTGCAGAGTTGCCAAATGCCCCTACATGTCCCTATTTGCTATTTGGCATTTGGGCAGGACAGGAAAACTTCCAAAACCTATATTTGATTTTCTGAATGCAGATCCCTCAAGAAGCAAATGCTCATTTAAACTGAAAGGTTAAGTAGTAAATTTCAGCGATGGAGATGGAATGCAAGCCCCATGCCAATTGAAAATCATCACAAAATCCGTACTACCTTTAAACTTTTAAAGGAATGTGATTTGTTTTTACTTAAGCGGAGTTGTTTGTTGAAAGGAGCTAGCAATTTATTCGACTTATCGAGTTATTTTACATATCCGGAGTTTGACTTATCCGGGGTATTTTTTATACATAAAACATACCAAAACCAAGATAAATGAGAAAGTGTTCGAGATCCGAGGAGTCAGACGTAACCGGTGGTCGACTTATCGAGGTTTAACTATATATATATATATATAAGAAGTGTCCGCTTTAAAGTGCTTATTCATCAAACATTTTGGTATTCATTTTTTTGCATCTTCTAATGCAACTTTTTACTTTGATTACCATGCTGCAAACTATGTGATTGTAGCTAATATAGAAGTAAGTTATGAGACCTCAAGCTTCGCTATTCTAGCATTTTAAGTGGGAATTCCATCTTACGGCTTTTGACGTCATACCCAGGACACAATGGAAGTTCAACCATATGTTACCATGGTATCGGTGAGCATGCGTGCGCATATCGTGGTTGACAGTACAACCTAGTTTCTCGCTCAATCAGTGTTTGCTGCCAGATTTGGTAGTATACAGAAAGGAAATATATCCACAAGCTTCTGTATGAAAGCAGAGGCACCAATTTTGTGCGATGTTTGTGCAAAGACATGGCCTAGATTTGACTAGTGCCAACTTGCATGTACCAAGAATAGAAGCAGTTACTTGCAACTTGATCAATGAATTGCAAGTCGAAAGCAAATACACTATTCATGAGGAAACAGAAAATTTCGATAGAAAGCCACTTGTACAAATTGTTGAACGACAGAGGAGATAATTGGGTCATTCATAGGCCAAAATCAATTTCTAAAGAGCATCTACGTCGGAGCTCGAAAATGAAAAAGGAATCTAATCTGCATGGGATGAAGAGCAAGATTTTTCAATTGTTTTGCAAGTAATACGTGTCATCAGCACAATAATAGATGACACCGCAAGCGACAAAAGCAATGAAGAGAATCTCCAGAGAAAAGAACTTCATACTGTGATACTTGAGACGCATGTTCAAACTTAGCCAAGCTATAGATTCAAACTCAATAGTTTTACTAACAGCAGACATGTGATTTCTAGTTGGATCTTGAAATGCAGAAAGTGTATTTGACTGCATCAAACCTTGTTTTCAATTTTTAGCAGAGCACTTGGTTCAAGGAAAGGACATGCAATAGTTTCTTCTTTCCAGTTTTGTAAAAGACAACATCTCCAATGTATACATTGAGTAAATTTCATTTCTAAGTTACTCCAGGGTGGTATGAATATGATGCTACCTATCTCACCCCACTGCAGAGGTACTGTGGGTAATGAAAGTGCTACAAAGATTTCTCTATCACCAAATGCCCTCTTAACTTTTTTCAAAATTAGCCTCCATTTTCTTGGATATGATAATTCGAGTGTTATATTTGCCAAATTTTTGGCATATTTGCCAAAAATTCTGAAATCTACAAACTCACAAATTCAGAGCCTATTTTTGTAGTTGTCTTCTTTTGTCACCTGTGTTCCTGTAGCTTTTAAAGCATCATTATTAGATTTTCCAAGTTCTCAGTTAGGCTAGGTTCTGTAACCTCAACTTAGCCTCTACGTAAGTTGATTTCTTGGTTGTAGCTTTTGTTTTCGGCACGATGTTACTTTTTGTTCAGCTCGAAATCGGTGAACCAACAGCTTTACACGCTTTTAAAGTAGCTTCGTAAAAGATATCTCATTATTGATTCAAGCATTAGATATGGCATTATTGATTTAAGCATTAGTTGTAACACTGATTGGACACTTATATTCGTATATTCGTTGCCATTTGAGTATGGGGACAAAATGAAAGTTGTCTTTGCTATTGCATTGTATATGTATTTTTTGTAGGCTTTAAGATTCGTTCTATATTGATTAGTTTATTCTACACTGCTTCGTTCTATTTTGCTAAGTGCTTAGTTTTCACTCTTTTTTGTATGTTTTCTCGCTAAATTAATTTGCTTCGTTTGTTTTTGTTTGTTGTGGTTTACGTGTATCAAATTTGAATGCTTTCATGTGTAACGCTTCATCAAATATTGGATGGAATTTCTTCGAAATATCTTGGAAATATTTGATACTCAGAAAAATTATCTTTAATGCCTGTGTGGATCGTCTAACACATGATATTTTTCGGTTAGACTATGATATCAGGCAGTTACATGTTCTATGTTTTAATGTAGTTATTCTGCTGAATCGGTATGTGATATTTTCAATGTAGAAAGTTCTTTACAAACCAAATTGATTGCAAAGAAAATATCTCAATTTTCTGTTCGATACCTATTATTTGTATAACATTTTAACCCCCAAATCTAATGATATAGGCTGGCATTGCTTCCTTAAATCAATATCTCCAGCTACATGGTTAACTTGAAATAAATTTTTAGTGTGCAGATAATATCTGGTATTAGAAAAAATTTACAGAGCTGGAAAAATATTGGAACCTGTGTATATACACGGAAATATTTTGGTAGCAAGATTTTGTAGAAAGTTTCACAGAAGATCCTTGGAATGAAATCTAATGACATAATTTAGGCCCATCCCGCAGAAAATTCATGCCAGTTATTGATGAGCAACAAATGCTAAGTTATCAATGGATCATAAGATAAGTTTCTTTTAATTAATCAAAGTTTGTGATAAGCATTTATGCAAATCATTTTACAGAAAAGGTATGAATGAAGTTGATACTGAATTGCAATACATACTGTACCCCCCTTTTAATTAATTAAAGTTTGTGATAAGCATTTATGCAAATAATTTTACAGAAAAGGTATGAATCAGGTTGATACTGAATTGCAATACATACTGTATCCCCCTTTTACTGAAATTAATACTGGCAGTAAGGTCTGGTCCCTAGCAGCAACATTTGGTAGGTAAAAGTATTTGGGTTCAGTACTAGCTTCATGTAAGGGATCCATTCCAACCATAGATCTTAAGAAATTATGATGTATTATATTAATACCTAGGTATTTTGGTTATTGTAGCATATATTAACCATAGGAAAATTTTAATGTACTTTAAAAAGAAGCTGAATGGCAATTTTCAGAACAACTAGTACTTGGGAACATTTAATGGAACATAAAAGTATTTGTAGGTAGTACACAGATTGCTAAATAGCCAAGTAATCTTCCCATCTTGGAGCATCAACTTACGGTTGGAAAACAAGTACAAGCAGAATATGCAATAAGTCTACCAGTGATGTGCCGAGGCACTTTCTCTTTGGGGGGGGCGTTCTGACCAATTGACCAACTATTGTTACTAAATTGCTACTAACAAAAAGGGTCACAAAACACACTGTGGCCAACCCTTTTGCTGCCTGGCTAACTTTTGACCAACGTTCTTGCAAATTTGAAAAAATTTGGGTGGAGGCGAGACCCCCCCCATCGGTACATCTCTGATGTCTACCATCATAGAAATTTCAAGGAAAGCTGTTAGCGAGTGTTGTAAATAGCGTAAAAATAGTTTTGTTAGTCTTTGCACGTGATCAGGGAGCCATTTTGGTACTCGTGCCAGGTCCCTCGCTGATCACGTGCTCGTCCCATTCATTCAATATTTTATTCTCTTAGCTTTTCCTTTTTAACCTTATATGGACAATTTTTGGACCAAGATTTAGCTATTGTTTGTCGTATGTAAAAGTTGTAAGTAACTTCTGTCACAGAGAGTCGAAAAGTGAATTTGCCGACGTAAGACGCTATTTTCGGACGAAAGATTTGGACGTAAAAATTAGACGTAAAAAGCAAAATAGCCGTGACGCTGTGACAAGTTATACGTTGCCGTTTATTCATTCTGTTTTTAAAGTTTCTTGTTCTTGCCGTTTGCAAGTTGCCGAAAGAAGTCGTGTATTCCCTGTGTCTGACGCTGCCGTTAAAAGTTTGAGGTCGTGAGTTTATTAGTTTAATTGATTTGCCTACGTTTTTGAGTATTTTACTAAGCCTTCGAACTCACATCTGTGATACCCCCTTGAAAGTGGTATTACACGAGGTATTCCAGGAATATAATATTTTCCACCTCTAAGAATTATTGACTAAGAAGGCATAATGTACATTGCGCAATTTTTAATAGCAGCTCAAGGGATTTCTGAAACATTGCTTTTTGATCAACCATTCTCACTTTCGCAGTAGGCCACAAGTAGCTGTTTAAATTAACAAAATATGGCACGAAATCAGCTAAAATTATCTAAAACTCTG
The DNA here is from genome assembly GCA_018155075.1 of Cassiopea andromeda. NCBI lineage: Eukaryota > Metazoa > Cnidaria > Scyphozoa > Rhizostomeae > Cassiopeidae > Cassiopea > Cassiopea andromeda. The sequence goes on along the minus strand of WIPJ01000883.1, from coordinate 107,837 downwards.
GATTTTACAATTTCCAAGCATTAATTTGCCTCTTATTATACATTAATTTCATATAAAGCTTCTTCGCCATCAGTGTGGTCTATATTATTAGCTGTCTGCGCCATGAGAGTATAGGTATTGTTATGAAAAAGAGGGCTTCTACTTGAAGCTGGAGTGCACAAGCCTTTAATGAGTCATTGTTATATGGGTTTTTGTGTTTATTAGTTTGAAGGTGCATTGAAAAGGGATTGTTCAAACCAGATCTATGAACAACTTTAATAAGGATGCTTTCCTTGCTGATGTCGCTGGCATTTGTTGGGAGCAAGGTTTGAAAGACACTGTTGATGTTGATATTCTTGTAACTCAATTGTCACCTCATTTTCCTCTACTATTGATACGCATGCTCCTATTTATTCAATTTGGGTTTCTGAGGTACTGCCCACAAATACAAAGCTCCATTAAAAGCTCATTAGCCAAAATGCGAAAGAAAGAGATGCTATTTAAAGCAAGTTGGAATTTCTTATGAGCTCCTGTAGGCATATTAGCAACAAATTAAAAAGGCTTAACTCTCAACTAAAAACATACTTCTCTGAAAGAATATCTCAAGCTAGAGGCACCAGGAAGGAGTCTTCAAGAACAATTAACAAGGCTAATAACAAGTGATCGAGGTTGACAAAGACTCTGGATTCAAGGAATCTGGTATTAGAACTATTAATAAACAGGTAGTAGCGAATACCATGAATTACTACTTCTATTTAGTTGGTAAAGACCTAGCAAGCAAGACAGAATCTGTGCCAAATCCAATGGTCACAGGGAAATAAAATCTGAATCCATCAAAAGAAGCACCTCAATTTTAAAGTGATAGGGGTACAAATCATCAGAAAGACAATTGTTAAAATCAAAACATCAAATGGCTTTGGAAGTAATGTAAAATCTAGTTATATCTTAAAGTTTGTAATTGCTTTTATTGAAAGGTCACTAGCTTTCATTTTTGACAATTCTGTCGAATGAACCAGATTCTGTCATCAGCACCATATCTGTCACTATCTGGCAGTGTTAGGTCAAATGGGTAAGGCCACTGAAGGGTGTGGTCGTTAAAAGTGCATGTCCTGGTGCCCAAATGGAAGAAAGCTGGCCCTTAACCCTGATCTGCTCTCAGCACACCCGTCAGGGATATTCGGAAGCCGAAGCAATGAAAAATACCATAAGCCAAAGTTAGAACCATTCAGATTGGGAAGAAAATGGATGCACAATTATTCTCCCTCTCTTGGCACTAGTAGGAAGAAGTACCTGCTGATTGTCATCTTTGGAGGGAAGCAAAACAGGGTGACACCAAGGAAGGGGCATTTCGGTAAAGTAGGAGTAGCACCAAGGGATAGTGGTACAGACCTTGTCAAGGAGGACTAGCTACGGGGCTGCTTCAGGATGCTGGAATAATTCCCTTTAGTCATTAGTCAACAATACAAAGATGGTTAATCATTAGTTTTAAGTTTGGACCAAATTAGTCATTATTCAAATCTATGACTAGCCTGTTGGAAAGCTAGTCATATACCTTTCTACATCCCCTAAGATGTCAATCAAGTCCAGGGACGCCGGAGCACGAGGGTGAAGAGGGGCAGCGCGCTTCAAAGGGCGAAGGAAAGGGAGGCAAAATTTCCCTTCTTATGCTGTCTACTAATATTATTTTTTCACATGTTTTCTCACATTGATCCTTCGATTAGGCTCGACCTCCTTCTATCCTCAGGAATTCATGACATGTCACAAAATGCAACAACAATTGGGAGCGTGTGCTTGAATAGTAACCCTCCTGCCCTTCTGTTGCTCTGGCGTCGCAGGTCAATTCAAAGCCACTAAGTTGCAAGAAAGTCAACCTCATCTAATGTCAAAGGGGGACGAGTGATTTATGGCATAATAACAATAGAATTGCTGAACTAAAAGCTTGATAATCTATTTTTGCAGAAGGGAGTGAAATATCTTAGCAATATTCGTATTCCATTTAACCAGATTCTGAAGTAGCAAACTATAGAAATACTTCATATAAACAATTCCTTTTCTATAAGAATACCTAATTTTTTCGCTGAGTCTCGATATCTTTTAATTTTTTTCATTTGTAAGCCTTAGATTATTCTTCAATAAGTCGTAATTATTAACGGTGTAATTACGACTGAAAATCAAAAGATTAAATTCAAATCTTTGTTGATGTCTTAATTCATCATAAAACAAGATATAAAAAGGGAACAGAGGAACAACCATGGTATCGATAGTGAAGAAGTTAATTTACAAGCAGTGCTATTGCTCAAATACACAAAGAGTCTTCATGAAACTTGAACCTTCATTATTCTTCAGCCATTTTTAATTTCCAGAGATTCTACGCCTGATTCCTATAAACTCCATTCTCTTACAAAACCGTTATGGATACCAGAGGCGTAGGATGCGGGGGCAGGGGCTGCAGGCCCTCAGATTGGGCAGAAATCCGTTTCACTCGTGCAAATGTTCTGAAAAACAATAGGAAATTAGGGCACAAAGTTTTACAGAACGTTTACAGCCCCCAAAATTTGATGTCCTCCTACGCCTATGGTGGTGATACACTATTTATTACTATTCTATTTATTATAAGAATACATAATTTTTTGCTGAACTTTGATATTCTCAATTTTCCTAAGTTTTGAACCTTAAATTATTTTAAAATAATTCTTAAATGCCAAAGACTTAACTTCTAGTTAAAAACACACATATTAAGTCTTTATTGATGTCTTACTTTATCGTGAAGCAAAATAAAATGGAACAGATTAATATATGTTGCATTGATAGTGACAAGTTTAATCTAAAAGCAACAGTTTAAATTGAATACACAGAAAATCTTAGTCTTCATGACACTTTAGCCTCGCATTGCACTCTTTTTACTAGGAATAAAGTCTAGAAGAATCCTGAGGCTCAACATCACTGAAAAACATGAAAAACATAAGAATTTTGCGAGGCTCAGCTTCATGAAGACATGATCATTTTTATTAGCATTAAGACAAAGATTAGAATAGATTCCTGAAATTTTAGGCGGAGGTATATATTTGGTACTTAAGAATAATTTAGTAATAATTCTAGGCTTAAAGCAGGAAAATTTAAGAATATTGTTAGGTATTCTTATAAGAAAAGAGTGTATATTTCTATACTATTCTTACTTTTCAGAAGTGCTGAGCCTCGTGCTAGGCAATCAAAAATATTATGTTACTCAAAGATAGGCCAGGTATAATATTGTAATTTGAAATCATGAATTCCTCTAGGAAGTTGGCAACGTAATGGTGTTCACTCTTGATGCAGGTCATCTATCACTCGAGTGCACGTACAACTCTTGATCAATCGAACAAATATAGAGGTGAGCTATCTGTGAACTACATTTTGGACTTCCTGACTTTTCTTTGGTTGAGGAAATAGCTATATTCTGTGTGTTCTGCTTTGTCTCAAACTGACCTTGTAGTGACCTTTCCAAATATTTTCAAGAACAGCTATATTTGTTTTCATTTCAGTACAGGTTTTTGGTTTTTGACACTTCAAACTCTGATCATTGATTATAGTCCAATCTTATGAATAAAGGAATTGGGCGGTATTATTACGACAGACGAAAATTTACAACATTGAAATACAGTTTCAGATCTTTTTGTAGTGAAAGAAATGTTGAGTTGATGATTCTACCAGAATGATCACACTGACTTACTTTCATGCGACCATTTTTTCGCACACACGTTCAGGATTTCACAAAAAGTCCCGCACCCCCCGAAGAGCAAAGTTTAGTCCAAAATTCAACTCGTGAAGTAAATCCTAACCATTGATCAATCACTTCAAGGCCAGAAGCCATACTGAAATTCTCGGTCTTCCAGCATGACTCGTTCCCTAGAGATAGTCCCAGTGGCGTAGAAGAAGAGGAGCGTGGGATAGGGAACGCAGCCCGTTAGCTCTCACTCGAAGGGTACGTAGTCCCAATACGTTTCGTAAATTTATTCATAGTAAAGTTTTATTGCACATGGAATATTTCTTTTGAAGATAAAATGATCTAGTAATTATTTACGAGAAGCGGATAGCTTATGAGATTTAGAGGATTAACAATACCTTCTTGCTGGCCAGTTTTGAGCTTTTTTATAACTAAGTGGACCAAGTTCTTAGTTTAATATCAAATGAATGTAAGAGCTCCCCTCTAAACGATCCATTTACTTCTACACCGCTAGGTACACTCTTTCTTTATAATAACCAGTAAAATTGAAGTTCAAGCTAGCTGTTCTAAATTTTTCCTAAATTTTGAGGCTGAATGGTTCATAATTTGTTCTTTAATAAATAGCGTGAAGGTCATGTAGAAATACATAGAAAGACATCATGAAATGTCTTGATTGATTGAGAGCCAGATGTTACAACCAAAATCATCTCTTTTGCATAGTAATCCATTTTATTGAAAAAGTTTATAAGCAATTATTTATGTATAGACAATGCTGACACAGTATCTAATTTTGCTAGAAGCGACTAAAAGTGGAAATCAAAGTAAATTGTCAAGGGTGCTTATTCTCCAAAGGTTAAGGAAAGGACCTTTCATGTCCTTTCATTTTTCAAAATTTTACGACAAGGCTTCAGGATCAGCCTTGTTCTTGATTTTCGACCAAATTTCAGGCTCGTGTCCTTATAACAATGTTCTTACAAAACCCAAATGTTGTAAACAGTGCAGCAAGGATCCCCTTTATAAGACACCTTTTGTAAAACTTAACCTTACTGATGGAATGGACGATAAACTACAACTTGACAAAGTATTCTGAGCAACCTAAAACTGCAGGTAGAACTGGCAATTATTGAAGTGCTTATGCATCGAAAATTTCGAATATGCATTTTTAGCTAAAATCGAAGCTTCGGACTCTCCAATGCATGAAGATCATATTATTTTTGTTCTTACTGACGAGAAAGGTGTAGGAATTAGCGCTTGTTTTGAGGCAATAGGTGCGAATTTTGATAGCCATTGCGTGATATCATAACGAGGATAAAACCGAGTGCATTCTTTAGGCCTATACCAGTTGACGAACCATGCGTAAGAAAGCTTCTTATCTTGGCGTACTACAGCTCATTAAAACGGCAAACAGTGACAGTTAATCGTCATTTTATGATGAAGCTGCTAATTATCAATTAGAACGTGATGGCAATTATATACGTGTGCTTGCACAGTCAAGCATAGGTGCAAGCCACAGAGAGCCACTAGCTGACGATTCGGATGCCCAAGATAAAGAAAATGTTGAGGCCAATGACCACGATGGACTGCTACCACATACTCTTGAGGCTAGATTTGAGATGCAAATCCAACTTCAGGAATGGCGAGTACCAGTATCTATTACGTACTGCAGCTCATAGCTTGTCAAATTTTGTAAACGGTCACTTAGGGCCAAGAAGCAAAAGCGTTAAAGCTGTACAATGTGTAGGGTAATGGCTTCTGCGTTGGATGAAGTAGAGTTTGCATTGATTAGAGTCTTCTAATTTATTCTTTGATCTTCTGAGCCAACCGATCTTTTTCTGAGAGAATACAGTTTTCTTTTCCAAAACTGGACATCTGGTACCAACAGTACTAGGGCTTGCCACAGGACTAGGGCTTGCTAACATTTCTTCCTCCTCCATCGTGTCATTCATTTTTGAATATATATCACAGATAGTCTATGAAAGGAATTGAAATACATTGCTATGGCATTATAATTTTCCTTAACTCGGCGAGCCGGCGGCAGCCTTCGGTACCGTGAAGAAAGTTGAGCAGGCTATTATGGTACCGCCGGCAAGGCAGAAATCTTATGTGAACATCGTGCCTGCGGCATCTATTGTATGCAGACCGTCATGTGACGATGGTTGACCAATAAATGCATAACAATTTAACGATCTCGTGTCATCTTTCGTGTGTTCCTAAAATTTAAAATGGCTGTAGCAGCTGCTAGACAAGAATAAATTGAAATAAAAAGCCATGTTGATACGAAGCATTGATGAGATGCATCCACTACTACCCTGTAAGTTACGATAGACAATCATGTCGTATGTTTTGCTGAAATATTGGAGAACCTTTGTTTCAACTGTTATGAGGTTAATTTTACAAATGCGTGGTAGGTCAAAATGAATCCACAGTGAGTTGCTAACAAAAGTTGCCTGTTAGAGCTGACGCCATATTTCTGCAGTGCTTCGGCTTCCCGCGAGAAAACAACAGAAAGCAACAACAACAAAGATTCAATAATGAGTGCTTGACTACCGGCATGGTTACCGGCAAAAGAATGCATTTGTGAACATATCGCCTGAGGCAGCCTGCGGCACATGTACCTGCGGCAGTTGCCGGCAATTACGGCTATATGTGAACCAGGCTTAAAAAACAAACACAGATAAATCTCACTTGTCTTTTAGCTCTATCTGTCAGTGACTGACCAAAAGAGCAAATTAAGGACTTTAGTTTAAAAGCTAAAGCTTGCCATAATGTTCCGTTGAAAATCAGGTAGGAATGATTTTAAGGAGTGGCAAAAATGAGGAATATCAGTAGTGCGATGCAAAGTCAAAACTTACACTATTTTCTCAATTGTAAATCAGGTGAACATGATTTGTAGGGGCGCCATTAGAACAAATTAGATAGCCCAATTGAAAGTTTACAATTTTTCCAAGATTTCATTATTTGCAAATCAGATGAACGTCAAGGGGCGCTAAAGGAGCAACTGAGGATTTCGATTGAGTGGCTAAAGTCGTTGTGTATTAATATTTAAATGTAATGTAACATTTTTAGTCATAAGTTACACTCTCTTTTTCTATAAGAATAATACATAGCAGAAAATTGAGAATCTCTCGAATTTACCAAAAGTTAAGAATAATGCAAGGCTGAAGCTTGATTAAAACAGAGAGCTTTGGCGTATTCCAGCTATAGTACTGTTGGTAGATTAACTTTCACCATGGATGCAAGATTTATAAGATATATTATTCTGTTAACTTTTATTTTGCATTATGATGATGTAAAACATCAAACAGCATCCGAATATATTCCTTTGAAGTTCAGGGGAAGCTACACATTTGACGCTTAAGAATAATTTAGGAAAGATCTAAGGCTCAATGTCAAGAAATGTAAGAATATTGATGCTCAACGAAAAAGTTATTCTTTTAAAAAAGGGGTTTAGCAACAGCACTAGAAAAAAATTTTCGACATTTCAATAACCATTGGTGAAGTTTAGTAGAAAATATTTTTCATTGAATGAAATCCTTAAAAATTGATGCAATCATCGTGGGGCGAGCGTGGCCACTGGAATAGTCACGCTACTATGTACTATGCGCTGATTGGCTAAATGTGATCTCTTCAGGGACTAGGAACAACTATATGAGCATTGTTTGATCGCACTGTAAACATTGGGTGTACTATCTTTTCATATAAGTATTGTTATCTGTGTATTTCGCAAGTAAACACCCATTACACGTTTTATAAGCAGCCACCTTATAAGCAACCTAGTAGTAGACAGCCTAAAAATTAAGAAACTTTTAGACCTACAAGGAAAGAGCTAAGAACATTTTGAGAAATAGCATATTGAAATCGTTACCTGGTTCAACGTAAAGCTGTACCAAAACATTGTGAATATGACATTGCTTTAGAATTTAACTCGTACTTGCACAGTTTGTTTGCTATAAGGCAAATTAGTTAGCTATATTCACTTTCTGTGTACGCTTTCACAGAGATTTAGCTCGATAAGCTAACAAACTCTTGAGAAACTTCTAGAACTAAATGTGACTAAAAATTACGAAACTTTTAATACTAGGCCATAGGCTAGGTTTTTTATAAAATGCGTGTAGTTCTTCATTGAATTGGCTTTCCATATTCTCCTCAATATAAGTAACATAACTGATGAAACCGGCGTCTAATTTCTTATGAAGAGTTGTAGTGCAAAATTCAACAAGCTTTTAAGACGCTAAACAGAAATGTACACATTTCCGGCAATTTCAGAAGATCTAAGTTACGAAATTTCCCGGGAGAGCATGCCCCCCTACCCATCTAGCATGTGTACATTTAGGGACTGGGAGTACTATTTTACTGTAATGCCTCATCCTCAGTTGTATTTTACAGTATCATCCTCTTTGGAAAAATGAGAAAGTTCCAATGAGCACTCAGCACCTTTTTGTGAGAACAGGTAAGAACATGTACATGGCATTCCCGCCAACTCAGGAAAACTACAATACTCGCCAAAAGTCCTAGGACACTTTGCACATTTTTAATCTGGACAGAACATTCGTCCTCCTCTTCCCCCTAAACATTGTTGGTTTTTGGGAGAAGTACATGCGGTAACGGAAATTTTTTTCGTGCACAATAACGCCAAGTGTCTCAGGAACAGATCGACATGGTTTTAAGGGAAGGGGGTTCGTCAAGGCGTGATAGTGGAAATGCTGAGAAAGCAATAGTTTCCCTTAAGCTTTTGAGAGTGTCCAGGGGACTTTTGACAAGTATTGTAACATTTCTAAATTTAATTGTGCGGGATGTAATTCCGTCTATGTTGATCAAACAAACCGACATTTGTCCACTCGCGTGCGTGATCATCAACATTCAGATAAGAACTCCCACAACTTTAAAAATCTAAAAAGTTCTGAAAGATGTAGATAGTCTTGCAGTGATAATTGTTTCACAGTCTTAGATACAGAAACCAGCTACAACTAGCTTAAAATTAAGGAGGCTATTCATGTTATGCAGGAAAAGCCAATATTAGATGAACAGGATAATTACTTCGCTTTTTCCTTAAGTTTCTACGCCCTTATTTTCTCTATATAACGGTTTTGTCATTCTTTCTTTGAATGTGTATCCATTTTTTTCTAAGATTACCTCAATTTTCTCCAACTTAGAGCCTAGAACTAGTCTTAAATTATTCTTAGATACCAAATGTACAACTTTGCTTAAAAATTTAAGGAATATATTCCAATCTGTTTTGATGTTTTACTATATCATAAAACTAAGCAAGAGTATATATTTTGTATTGGTAATGCAAAAGTACATATGACAGTAATATCATAACTGTGATGCAAAAATTCCTGTCTTGATGAAGCCTCGCCTTACTCTTAAATTATCCCTAAGTTTCAGCGACTTTGAGCCTCAATATTCTTATAAACTTTATACTTGTAAAAATGAGTGTAAATTTTTGTGTTTCAATGATTCTTATTGCATTCTATAAGCATCTGATGATAGATACAGTATCCAAAAAATGTGTTGCAAAATGAGAATCTAGATGTATCTCTTCGAATTATCTCGAACTTCAATTTATTGAAAAACTTTGATGAAAAAGAGAGTGTAGAAAAACATTGAGATGAATCCATCATTTAATGGGCAAATCAACTGTATCAAACAATAAAAGATATTGTTACTCAAGGATAGGCCAGGTAGAATATTGTAAATTTGAGATAAAAACTGTTTCTATAACCCTGGCAAGGCAAAGTTCTTTTCTATTGAAGCGAGCGATCATACGAGTGCGCGTACAATATGATATAACGCAATCCCTTTATCACTCGGACAAATATGGCAAAGAACTATCTATAAAATACATTTTGGACTTCCTGACTTTTCTCTGGATGAGGAAATAGCTATACTTTGTGTGTTCTGCTGTGCCTCCAACTGACCTTGTAAGTGACCTTTCCAAATCTTTTCAATAATAACTGTAATTGTTTTCATTTCAGCACAGGCTGTTGATGTTTGACACTTCAAACTCTGATCATTGATTATGTTCCTATCTTATGAATGAAGGAATTGGGCGGTATTATTATGACACACGAAAAGATACAACATTGAAATACAGTTTCAGATCTTTTTGCATTAAATGATTAAATGCTAACTAGTGAGCAATTACTTCAAGATCAGAAGTCAAATTGAAATTCTGGCCTTTCTTGTTTGACTCTTTCCTCGATTCAAGGGATATTCCCGAATATTGAAAGCAGTATAACCACGTCCCACTCTATTAGACATTTTCTTTTATCAACTTTGCCTTACTTTATTGTAATTGAGAAAGACGGAATGGAGGGTGGACTACAATCCAATGGCTGTTTCTAGCTGTCTCCCAGTGCTTTGTCCAGTGGACAAAGTATTTTGAGCGACTTAAAACTACAGGCAAAACTACTAGCATTCTTAGCAGAACAGAATTCTAAACTTGAGCTTAGCAAAAGGTTATTGAACACCTTTCACCCCCATTAAACCACTATTGACTTGTAGGAACGCATTTCCATGCCAGTGAGGCAACATTGATTGAGGTTATGGGCATAGAAGGACTTAACATTTATGGGGGCTGTAAACTTTATACTCGAAAAATCAAATGGAATTAGAGAGAAATCAGAAAAATTGACAAAGTTTCCTGTGGTTCTTTCAGAAAAGTTGCCTGTAGCAAACGGATTTCTGCCCAACTAAAAGGGGTTGCAGCCCCCTACCACTCACTCTCCTTTGTTTTTGACTGAGGGGGAGCTGGGAAAATATCACATTTGATGCATAAACTTCAATTCATATTGATTATTCAAAAAACTTCATTCTGTTTCAAAGTTTATTTCCATGATTGCAGATATTTTGAAAAATTGTATCTATACTCAAAACTTGCCAAAGAAACCAGGGTTCAGATATGTAATGAAAACACCCTTTTCTCAATAATCTCCCTCTAAAAGGATGTAAAAGAACAAATGAAAGAAAAGCCCTTCATTCAACGCAATCTGAAATTATTACAGATTGAATTTATTAAAGCAAAAACCAATCTCAGGCCCCGTTCACATAGAAATTCTTATAAACTACATTCTTGTAGAAAAAATGTGTGTACTCGGAGCTGCAGATTGTGAAAAACATTCATACCAGATGTAGGATTCTTGCAAATGCATGTGTTTTAATAAGGAACTACAAGGAAAGAGCTAACAACTTTTGACATATAGAGCATTGAAATCTTTACCTAATTTAACTTAAAGCTGTACCAAAACAATGCGAATAAGGCGTTGCTTTAGAATTATCATGACGCATTTTGTTCATTGTAGGACAAATAGCTTGCTAAATTCATGTTCTGCGCACCATTTCACAGCTATTTTGTTTCCCAAATTAAGAAACTTTAAGAGACTTTTAGAACTAAAATATGATTAAAAATATGGGAAACTTTTGGTTCTAGGCCTTGAGCTAGGTCTCCTATAGGAAAAAAAGTGCAAAAATTTGTGTTTATGATTAGGTTGTATTTAAAATGCAATACTGTTTCTCTTCTTTTATATATTACTTATTTAATTTGAAGTAAGTTGACCTTATTTAGCATAAATATGCTACATTTTCTTAGAAGCCAACTGTAAGGAGATTATTCGTAACATATCATATCCAAAATATGCACCGTAAAAAGTCGAAAAATTTAATACAGGCCGTGGGCTTCTGTTAAAAGCATTACGGCATCTGCTCTTGAAGTTTGAAATGCCCTAAATGCATGAATTGTCGTGCACATAAAATGCTAAGAAAGTTGCGAACTTGATTAGCGAAATAGTTGACGAGCTCTAAATGCCGCGTAGATACGATTACGCACAGCTCAAACGCAGTAAATAGAGAGCTTACGATTCAATACATATTTCAATGGGACGACGCTTGGGGGCTTGGGCACTAGTGCCACTTTGGGGATGCCCTTATAATTAAAAAGTGTATAAACCTCATATTGAAAATCTGCGTTTTCAATTCTATATCTATCGTGCAATTTAATGACCTCTGTTTTAGAGGTTGCTTTACCCCTACTAAGTCAAATACAGATGCTGATCTTATTTTGTTTCTCTAACATCTTTTTCAATGGTGAGCTAGTACATGTATGCAGGTTATGCAGGCCTGCAGACCCAATGCTTGCCCCCTTAATGAGATAGAAATCCCCCATAGTTAGGGGCCCAGCTTACCCCCTTCATCTGTAATGAGTCGAAGTATCGCATGAAGACGAAGAAGAAACTGAATTATTCTAATTTTCAATCATTATTTATTCGACATGCGTTTCCTACAACAAAAATTGCAGGACTGGCTCAAGCTTCGACCTTGCATTATCAAAATACAAGTTCGATGTTTAACAAAACTCAGAATTTTGTGTCTTTAAATTATGCACTCTTTCTTTTTATAAGAATAAAGTTTATTAATTCTCAAAATTGCTGACATTTGAAAATAACTTAGGCCAAATCATACTTAAATTTCAGCGATTCTGAGCCTTATTGTTCTTATAAAATTTATCCTTATAAAAAAGAGTGCATAACTTAAACGCAAAAAAATTCTAAGTCATGATGAAGCTTCGACCTTGCATTTATAAGAAAGTAGTACTCAGCTGCTCGACAGATAAGAATGTTCAATGCTGGATAAGATTTTATCGTTGTACAGAATGTTATGTATATAATGATTTCTGCCCTTTTACATTTTATCTTCTGTTATTTAGTAAGATTTATTATCATTTCAAGGTTACTTGGAAAGTTTCAGTGATTTGGCGGAACAAAACTGTTTTTGTAAAGTAAAAAACTTGCGCTTTTAAGTTGTCTTAAAGTTCAGTGATTCTGAGTCTTAATTTTATATAAACTTTTTTCCTACAAAATAATGTGCTTATTGCATGCCATCTTTATTTTGCTAGTTCCTATATGTGACCAATGAAAATGCAAATCTTCACTGCAGGGCAGCCTTACATGCTGTTCAAACTTTCAATTTCTGGTAACCCCTACAAGCTTTTGGTGGGGCAGAATTTTGGACCTTTTCTATCCTAATATAGATCCATCTGAAATCCAAATTTGTTTAACATTCCTGCAGTCTTGCCGAAACGTTTGGAAAATGTAATTTTTCAGTTCTTGCAATCAGTTGTATAGAAACCTATAGAATATCAATTCACACGAGGAGAAAAACACTGCTTTTTAAATTGTATACTTGGTATGCATCTAAACGGCAAAAATTATGTTGTAAGTCAGGTCATCAATGAAGGTCACATACTGGGGATGCATCTTCCCTTTTCCTTGTTAAATGTCCACTTGTTCCCTTTTCCCTTGGTAAGTATCTATGTTCCCATGATTTTTGAAGGTATGCGTTTTGAGACTAATAATTAAAATTTTAATCTCCATATTTTCGAAGTTTTGCTAGAGGCATATGAACACTGAAGGTGAGTCATTCAAGCAACCACCTGTTCAGCTATTTCAGAGGCTACTTTAATACTTTTCTTTGAGTGTTGTAAATCAGTTTGGCTGAATGTGCCACCATTTTGAAATTTATGAATCTACGTGTTTAGGGCCTGGTAAGTCGCCAATCACCATAAACTTGGGGTTGGGGACTTCAGCCAGGAAAACCCTCTAACGTTCGCACTCCTTCATAGTCATGCCCACTTGATTGCAAGCAAATGACTAGCTTACTGGTTCAGTAAATTAGTGTGTAGAAAGGAAAGCGACAAAAGCGTGTTGAAAAGCAATGGAAGGAAAGTGAGTGCAGCTAATGGGACGTTGTAGCAAAAAAGAAAGGGTAAACACGCAAGAGAACAGGGAGGGAAATGGGATCTGGAAGCTTGCTTCCAGGAAAAGATCTTCTGGTGCTACGCCATTTATTGTTACGGAAAACGCCATTTTGCAATATAGAATGAAACTACAATCACCATAACTGTTTGTACCGAGAAGGAAATATTAACCCTGCAATCCAGCTTCATAGAATTGTAGAGACTATGGGCGAAAACTAGTATACTGCAAGTTTTAATATAAAAATACTTCAGATCATGTATTTGGAAGTGCTTCTTGGAAGAGACCCGCAGTTTCCACGGTCCCTTTTCATTTTTACCATGTTACCTTGTTCCACTGATAAATTTTGCATGTTTCTTTGTTCCCTGGAACACCTAAACGGGCCTCATCAATAAGCTGGACGCTATCATCTTCATATTTTGCTTGCTGTTCTCTGAAGGTCCTTGTATACGCTAGACATTTAGTTGTAATCTGATACGATAATGAGCAGCTTAAGAAACATTTTAAGATGTTCTGAGCAAAATCACATCAAATTGATTTTATTTGCAAAAGCTGTATGCTTTCGGATCAGATAACTAACGGAAACTTGAAGATTTGGTTGGTGTTTTCAAAATGACGAATACTTTTTACAATCACTTCTTTTAAACATTCTATGACGCTTCGATTCTTGTATTTTGTACACGCAAATGAATTTCCTCTGTAGTTATTTCCAATCTGCGACATTTCTAGGCCGTCTTAGTCAAATTTTTGACTCTCAGATTACGGCGGACTGCAATGATTCGCTGTGAAACTTTCAAGCCCAAACTTCAGAAAACAGCGATACTCCAAACTCCTAATAAATGGGTCCAATATAAGTGTGGAGTCTAGCAAATTTCCAATGTCAATAACTTGGGCTTTAAAACAGACGGGAGGGGGGTTACATGCGAACAAATAAGATGCAATTTCAAGGCATGTCTGTTCGTATGAAGAGCTAACACCACCTAAAAACAGTCACTGAAGGAAAATCAGTGATTGACTTTGAATTCAGTACCTGCGTCTGCATGTTCTAAGGAAGGATCTATGAAAATTTGAAGCAAGGGTGGTCATAGCAAGAAGCGGGGATCATCAATTTAACCACAGTTAGTAAAGCAATCTATTTACTATGAGTTTTAGAGTACTTGCATAACGCTCAATATTCTACAATAATATTTCTAGCATTAGAAAACTCACCACTTCGACTGACGGCATAAATGAAGTAGCAAATCGTAAAATTGCTCATGAGCCATTGACATGAAGAATCCAAAATAGATCCTAAAGCCAACTGTTGTGAGATATCCTACCATACCATCGTACCAGCTTCCTATGAAAAGCATTACGAAGTTAATTGCATATTATCCTTAACTTCTTCATATGCAATAGAAGAAGTTGCTTAAAATCAGCAGATATCGGATCAAGCTATTACCTTTGATATAGTTATATATGTATTGAACCTCGATAGATCAAACTGCCAGGGAAAACAAAAGCTTGTTCGACTGACCGAGGTTTACATCTCTCGAGGTTGAATTTTGCTTCAAATGCCCCCAGAGCACGACGGGCCGAGGGGTCGATATTCACGTAGAAATTAAACGACTATAGTCTTATGTGCCTTAGTAGCACTTTTTCATCTATTGAAGCTACGTGCATTCAATTCATTGATTGGAAGTAGCTTCAATAGGTCGAACTGCCAGAGAAAACAAAAGTTAGACTATGAAGCTTCCTATAGACAAACAATCCAAAGTTTAAATGTATACTTTTCTTAGCTTCATCGTATACCGTTGAAGAAAGTGCTTCAAGTCAGCGGGCACTGGGTCAAGTAAATAGTTTTCACGATTATCTTAGTCCTTCAATGCGTGAAATTAAGGGCTGCTAGTCCATCATAAATTGCAGCTCAGAAAACCCTAGACATTCCATATTCCTCTCCCTAATTTTAATTAAACAAACTTATATAGTTGGATGAATAATATATTGTACTACAAGGCCTTGAGAGCGTGTCACAATTCGTTCTTATCCAGCCTAACAGTTCATAAAATTGCTTAAAATAGCTAAAATTTGGAAACCCCCAGCCATATTTTATACATACAAAAAAGTACAAGTTTTGTAAAGATATGGTGAGAAATGCTGATTCTCTTGGGTGCTTCATTATGAAATGGCCAGATAGGTTACTTCGCTTTGAGACCAGCACACCCCTTACAAGTCAATAAGGCAAAGTTCATTCAAATATTTATGTACCTTTTGCTGCCTCCTCACTTGGCTTTTCCTTCCACTTCTACTTGCTCGGATAAGCACGAGAACAACTTTCAGACAGAGATCGGCCATGCTCCACACTTGACTGACTTTCAGTGTTGCTTTAGTCCTCGTGGTTTATGCGTCTGCAACTTTGTATCGGAGTGTAAAAGTCAATAAAGTCATTGAGAAAAACGGTGAAAATGAGCGGATGGTAAGTGAAAGAAGTGAGGACCTTGTGAAAACTGCAGGGTGCATCAAGGCATATATGGACAAGCAAGAGCAATGCAAAGCACATTATGAGTAGTTGAACAGTTTCCCGCATCCTTGCTGGTACAATAAAGAGGACATTGAAAAATGTTTAAAAAGACCTTCACATTGGGCTTACCTGCTTCCACCCTTGTCCATGAAGTTTTTCGTCGCAGATTAAGGCCTCGGAGTAAATTAACAGTTCTTCCCTTTGAAATCTAAGCCACATTATGCCAAACGTTTGCAATTGAGCGATGAAGCAAAGCATGTGCTTCTCAACCAACCTCATTTCAATATAATGGATGAAACGACATTCAACTGCAAAGCAAAAGTCACGTGTTACAATAGACAATGGAGGATCCAAACTTCCTTTTCATTTAACGGTCTTAAACGGGAAACACGCGCTGATTGGCTAAATGCGATTACTCTAAGCGACCAGATAGTTACCATTCTAGGAGTCACTCAATCGCACTGTAAACGCTGTGAAACTACTTTATTCCTACGTGTTACTATCAGTGTACTTCACTGCCAAACTTGCACTCAATGGCGTGGTGGCATAGGAGCAAGGGGGCCATGACCCCTTATATGTCTGTGAAAGGGCGCTCAAAAAGCACAATGAAGATATTGATTAAAAGCTAATATTTTCCCATCATTTTCTTAGTCGAATACGAGCTGGGCGTTATTTTTAAGCGGCGCCAAGAGAGCAAAGTGAAGAATTATGAAAAGCTTTATTTGCTTTATAGGGTATTCTATGAAAATTTCAATGCAAAACTCAGCAACCATTTCTAATTAAAAATGGACATGTACCCTTTTCATGCGACTCCATGATCTAAATTTCAATATTTCCCGGAAGAGAATGTCCTAGAACCAGTCTCATCATTGAATGTCATACAGTATCCCCCCAGTTATGTTTTACAAGTTCATTTTCAGTGCAAAAATTAGGGAGTTATTGTGATAAATTCAACAGCATTTGTAAGAATAAGTACGCACGCAAGAGCCTCTGGTGATTTTAGAAGACCTGGTATATTGTAAAGTAGCTTGTCAATCGGTAGCTTGTTAATATAATTTCCTATATGTATAGAAAAAAAGAAGGCCTACGTTTCAAAACTGTTGTTGGCCTTAAACCCAAAATGTATGATTTTGGGTGCAGAGAAGCTCCAAAATTGACTTGGTTTCCCCAAGACAATATATGCTACCACGCTACTGCTTACACTGGTTCTATATTTCCCGGTTTTGAGCCATTGAGTAAAGTTTCAATCTCCTTTTATTATATCTTATTATGCATAAAATCCTCAGTGCGTTACACTGGTTGGCTAGGCCCTATTATTGATATTCATGTGAGCATTCCTAATAGCAATGAGAATAACTACTTTCCCCTCCTTTCTATCGAACGAAATTGAGGGTTATAAGCAGGAGTAGCGTTAGAACGTAAAGCATGATGTGACAATAGCTCTTGAAGGTCAGAAGATTTTTAGTAGCCCTAATTGCTCTGTACGGCCAACTCCCTCTAGTATCGCCCCTGAAAATAGACTTCTGTTATTGGACTGTGGGAATAGGGATGGCCTAATCAGGGGGCAATTGGGGAGCTAGAGCACCCATAATATCAACGAGACCTTGTGCACACTTGAAATTTTAGATACAATTTATGCACTTTCGGCATTGTCATAGCTGGCAATAGAAAATAATGCTTGCATTTGAGTTAATTTTGCTACACCCGTCTTATAGTACTTTTGAAATGCTGAAAAGTATTATATCCCAATAATATTGCCACTTATGTCATTAAAAATTGACCTAAAGCTTGAGAGTGCTTAAAACGCAGTCTGGCAAGGAAGGAATGGAGGTGGAAAGATAAAAGAATGAAAGAACAAACAACAACACTCACTGATCATAACAAATAGATCTTTGTTCGCGAGCCTTTGTTTAGAAAAAGCTACCAATTTCGTGCACATTTATTTGGAAAAAAATTAACATTTTGCGCTAAGCTTGGAAATAGTATTTATGGTAGGAATTTATTAAGAAACTTCAATACCCCATTATTCATTGACAAAAAATTTTAAAACCCAACAAAACAATATCAAAAGACTTTGACACCTTTCCAAAATGTTTTCCACCAATGTAGCCAGCAGGATATTGAAAGCTGCCGTATGTCGCAGCAGTCGTCCTGCGTGTTGGTCTGTATATTTTGTATGTAATTTTCGAGAGTAATACAACACAATGTGGCATCAAACAACAGTATGGTGCATTTGGTGCACTTCCTTGGATGAGGTTCACAAAAAATTTCAGGTAGGTAGGGGTATAACCATAGAGGGATGCAGGGGTGCCAAACCCCTTATCTTTAGTTTTTCAGAAAATTTGTAGTACATCGATAGATATAGTCGACGTTTTATTACTGCTAAAGCGCAAGGGAAATCACTTGTCCACAAACTTGCTTGGAGGGAACCTACATTGTTAGCAGATTGGGCAGGTACCTTAACCCCAGCAGGTAGAGGATGTGGTTAACTTTTACCATAATATAGTGTGTTCTTTGAAAATTTCTTTAAAATTGGCCTTGATATGCTAACTTAGAGAAGTTTCTTTAACTATATGTGATCTCTACTCCCATATTTCTACTGTTTTTGTTATTTTAATTTTTCGTTATTTGTTTGCATCCAGTCTGGTAGCCACACCCATTTCAAAATTTTGCCAGGAGTCCCTCAACTCCCCCCCCCAATTTTCTCATAGAATTTGGACGAATTAGAAAATTGATCTTGGTGAGAAGTGGGAGAGGATATGTCCCCCCTGTGGTAACCGCCACTCGTTGCATTGCAGGCTCAGCTGATAATAATATTGCACATATATTTCTACAAGTTAAGATCATCAGAAAACAAACACTTCTCTTATTACAATGACTTGTACAAAAGTTAAAACAGACAAATAAGAATCAATTATTTATTCGACCTTATTCATCAAGCGACATCTCTTTCTTATTAGAAAGGATGGAAGATGATCTTTACTGAGAATAAGTGAATGACAGGGCCCTTTTAAAAATTTTATATTGGTGCCATGTGCAAATGAGGTTCTCAATCATAGAAATAGTATGTAAGTGGTAATGAAGAACTGTTTACTTTCCAAAGTGCATACCAAATTAATTTTTCTTACCTTCGCGCCAATCAAAATACAACTAAAAGCTTTAATGAACAAAGCAGGTCTTCCATGTTTTCTAGTTTCCAAAGGGATGTATGATGGATCACTTTTGCGCTACTTCTTGCAGACTCACAGCATGGATTTGTAGCAGATATGAACAGTTATAGGGATGCAATCATACAAAGGTAGAGTACATTGTGGTGCCTGGCAAATTTGATGACATTATCTTGATCGTCGGAAAATACTTTCTTGGAAAAAGGGTGTCAATTGCATTCATCTTTGATCATTACTAAGGGTAATAACATTTAATAATTAAAACGTTGCCATTGATCTGATGCATGATTCTGGGTCAGTTTTTAGAGCTGAAAACGGAAATTGCATCCGTTTTATAATACTTGCTCCAGTTTTCTAGCTATTGCATAGTAGTATCGTTACATATGCTGGTGGATCCGCAATATTAAAGATTTAGCTTTTTTATTGTCATTAAGACTTAAAACATTTTATAAATGAGCTATGAAGTTATAGATACATATGCTGCCATGCTAAAAAGGGTATTCTAGTTAGCCCTTACGGTTAGTTTTACAAGTAACATCCACAAAAAGTTTGTTTCTACTTACCAGAATTCCCGGCTATCATACAAGCCAACATACTTCAGTGAAAATCCTCCATAAGCAATATAATTGGTTGTTCATTACTGTACAACTAATTTTGGTTTAGTCTTTGACCAAAATTTCATAGCTATGGACTTCTCTACGCATTTCCGTAAGCTGTGTTGAATTTTGGGACAATTTTATTTATGTAATTACATGTTAGGAGCCCATTACTTTTCTTGATTACAAAGCTTTTCTTCACAATGACAGTTATTGAGCGCCTTTTTCATTGACCGTATATTCTCCGCAGGTATGGCAAAATACATTAGGGTTGTTAACATAACTACTTATCTGGCATGATTATTTACTGTATTTACAAATAAGTATATGTGAAAGACAACTGCGCACACTAGTTAAGTAAACTTGGATCAGAGATAGAAAGCGTCTTGCTACTTCCCCCTCCGATTCTTTTCTGATCAATGTCTGCATTATTTTACATTTAATCGTAATCATGATTAAGGAGTACGGCACATATGAAGATAACAGAACATGGTAGAGACACTGCCTACACTACAAATCATGCTCACCACTCAGCTCATGTGTGCTACACGCTGACTAGCTATGCACATAAAACAAATCTCTGAATTCACAATAACTATAATAAACACTTGAGAAAAGATTGCAGCAAGTTGATTCACCATTTTAACTACTGCGCACAGCGTTTGTCGTATACATAGTTGTGCAGTGCATTCATGGCGCTATGCTCTAAAATAATTTTGAGATTACGTAGTTTTCAATTAAATATTTAAACAAATGTTCCGAAAATTTTATTTTTTCATATCATTTAAAACTTATTTATAGGGGGCTACAATTCAATACCTGCGACACCGACACCCGAATTCGGAGGGTCAATGACAAGAAACATAAAATAAGGTAAATGAGTACTCTCAGTCAGGATGGCTATTGATATTTTTCAATGAAATTCAAGGAGTTGCCTAGGGGGTGTCCATGAGTTTTCCAAAATGCACAGGAATTTTGCTGTAGATGATGAATTTTTCCTTCTCAACAGGGAGATGAATAGAGAAAATAAGTAAAATCCTATTTGGTAGAGCACTTTACGACGTTCTAGAGAGCATGCTATTAAAATTCGTCCGGGAAGCAAGCCCCTATACCCCAGTTTCCTCTAACTTGTTTTACATTTTTTCATAACTATAGCTTTCCAGCTACCTTTTCTCTTTTGTCTTCTTACAAGAGGCTTTCGCACCTTCCCAAAAAATGTTAATATGCCCGCCACTGCACACCAGACTATCAATGAATGAGTTTCCACCCAAGATAATTTCTAGAGGAGGTACTTTGGAGTGCAATAAAGATATCATTGACAAAATCGCGCAGATCACATATGTTGTATTGTTCAGCATTATTTCTATCTTTGAATTTGGCAATGTTACTTTGCTATAAGTTTTGGAAAGAAACAATTACTTTTTTTATAGAATTTGTTGATTATTCCCGTTTAGTCCAATCCCACCGCTTATTAGGATCTTAGGATTTTTCCATCCCTTCCAGATATCTCCATCCCCCTTCTATTAGGTACCCAGGAGTAGTTTGTAGAAAGAAACGGAACTAGTTTAATTGAATATGGAATCATGGGAGTAGAAGAACTTCAAATGCAAGGAGGCTATAGATTTTCTGCCAGTAAAGAGATAGCAATCAGAAGATTTCCTATTGCTCGTTAAGGAAAATTGCCCGAATGAGGTTGATTTTTGTCCAGCTGAGGGGCTGCAGCCCCCATGCTACCCCGTCTCCTACACTTTTTATGAAATCAACACAGTAGAGCAGCAAACCACATGGCTGTAAAGTATTTGAATTGATATCCAAGCATAGCTGAGGAAAGTGGGATCTGGGGACTTGCCTGAGAAAAAGTTTTTGGAACATACTCTTTTAAACAATACTTCTTATTGTTAAAAAATTCTGCTCCAATGGGCGAGTAGTTGAGGTATATAGTGTCAACTGTCTTTCAAAAATATAACTTTCTTGAGTTCACATATTCTAGGAGAGCATTAAAACGGAAAACTTTCGAAAACTCGAGCTCTCGGACAAAATCGTGTCTGAAAGTGTACTTGTCCAAAATACTTTTTAGTCTGAAAGTTTTATCGTCTGAAAGTTTGTTTTCTAAAATGAAAACTCACATATGGGCTATTTGAAGTCTGTTAATCAACATTAATTATTTTAACATATATTTTTCTTTGCATCCTTCAACAACACCTTCGAATAATTCTTCCTTTTTAAAACTTTGTGACCAACACATGAAGCACAATAAATGTGAAATGTTTCAAACATAGCTATAAGATCCTTCATAACTTTTAGCACATCGATGGATACCATTTTGCATCCTTCTCTGGCTGATACTTTTTACATATACAAATCCTTACAATTACACTACAAACAATACCAACAATACAAAGAAGATACCATGGGGAGCAAAAGACTATGACTACCCCCTGGTCTATAAACAGAAAAAATCACACTACATTAAAATAAGTATTTAAAAATAACTGAAAGGAAAATGGAAAATTTCCTGGTAGAAATTAATTTCAAGTGCATTGTGGCCAAGCAAGTGGCCGGGAGAAATTTGAAGAAAATTTACGTAAGATAGGGGGACTAAGACCCTCCAAGGATGGTACGTTGTCGCTGTCGAGGGGCTTGCGAGTCTCAATGACCTCAAGAGCACTGTTGGCGGGGCCTTTATGGCTCTCACAGAGTTTCCCATCCCAGACTGGTCTTGTGGGAGGGACCAGACAAAGTTCCTCCAACCTTTCCTCCAGTTTTATGGGAGGTTGATCATCTGGGTAACAACCAGATCTTGTAAAAACATTACGTTACGGAAACAGCAACAAACATTTCTTTGCCTGTTGGTGGTGATCTTCCAGAGCGACAAATGGAGCTAGTATGACTGGCAATAGTGAAAGCCTTCGGGAAGCTGCTGACACGAAGATGGAAGTTTTGACTACCAAATACAAAACCAGAGTAGGCTTCTGGAATGTCCGAACCATGTATGAAATAGGACGTCTAGCTCAAGTAACATCAGAACTGATACGCTATGGTTTAACTTTACTAGGGATCAGTGAATGCAGGTGAACTGACAGTGGGAGAATAAAAGTTGAAACAGGAGAAACAGTCCAGTACTCAGGTCCGAGTGATGGACAGCAGAGAGAAGTAGTCGCTTTGATTTTGAAAAAGGGACAGATAAATGCCTCCTGCAGTGGAAACCAGTAAGCAGTCGCATGATGAGTTCCAGACTGAAAGGACGCCACGTCAACATGACTGTCTTACAGAGCTAGGTCCCAACGAACGACAGCGAGGCGGAAATGCGGAATGGAGAAAAGACTTGGGGACAACTGAGTTGGCTGGCTGAAGACCGCGGCTAGTGGAGAAATTTTGTTGCTGCCCTGTCCCATGAGGCATAACGGGTAGTAAGTAAGTAAGCAAGTAAGTAAGTAGGGGGACTAAGAGTGTCGAGATTTTTATGGATGGCGCCCCAGGTGGAACGTGCAGACCCAACTACAAATGGTATCACCCAGTAATATTTTTGAAGCCACAAGGCCTCATGATTTACTAAACAAGAATTAAAGATAGCAGCTAATGTATGGGATAATAAGCACTGAAATCGTTTAAAAGCGTTCTGTGGCTTGAATGAGTTTGAGGGTTGCTTCTAGTAACTTTCTGTTAGTCTCTAAGGTAAAATTCTCGTCGCCATATAACATATAGTTGAGTAGTACTTCATTTGAGAAAGAGGAAAAACCATAGGGTAACAATATTGCACTAACACCGTTGAGAAGATAAGACATCGGTACCTCATAATAATGGCAGTGCAGCAAGAAATGTTCTGTAAATAGTCTGTTGGTACTACAGAACTTTACCACAGCACGAAACAGCGGCAGCATTCTTTTAACATACTTAAAAGCTTTTTTCGTCCGGTACTCATCAGAGTATGAAAAGGTCGGATAGTGACCTAAAGGATAACCGAAATATCTATCCAGATGCGGTTAATGTGATAGGATGCGTCTAATTTCTTCTAAAACTAAATTAGGCCGAGAGCTCGATAAAACAACTGCTCATCGAAAACGGATATCCAGCAGTTGTACTACTTTCTTGATTCAACCAAAAATTAGCCAATGTTGCAGCAGAAAAACCATTTGGTCCAGAGAAGTGTCCAGTATACCTAAAATTGCTTTGGATTGGTAATGTTTCATCAGAGTTTGAAGATCAAGTTAGTAAAGCCATTACATCTTGTTACTATGCTGTAAAGCCCTGTGTGGTTTACTACACTAGAGTTATGCTACCATCTGCTAAAAAAGATTGCGTTCCTACCACTCAAAAGGTTGTGTTGTTTATGAATTTTCGTGCCGATGTAGCGCTCGGTATGTAGGACGCACTACACAGAGACTAGCAGACAGAATAAAACAACATATCCCTACGAGCATCAGGAAGAAAGGCAATACCATAAGAGAACAGCCACCTCGTATATGTAAAACAAACAATTCTGAAATTAAATGTGAATCGGCAACACCTTATTGCAAATCCAGAATGCGCCAAAACATCTACAGACGGGAATTTTCGGATCTTTGGGCAAGCAAGATCGTCTTTTCATTTAAGTGTTTGGAATCTGTCTACATCAAGACTAAAAACCCAATCTTGTGTATACAAAAAGAGTTTGGTTTTTTTCATTGGGACTCTTCAAGTAAACAATGTTAATAGGTCCTAATTGGTCAAACTTGGGGCCATTTAGACGCATCTTATCACATGTAACCGCATCGGGACATATATATTTCGGCTAACTTTTAGGTCGCTATCTGACGTTTTCATACTCTGAAGAGTTTCGGATAAAGAAAGCTTTTAAGTATGTCAAAAGAATGTTGCCGCTGCTTCGTGTTGTGGCAAACTGTTCTGTATCCTCACCCCTATCGTTTGCGGGGCACAGAGGGTTCACTGCGTAATTGAAATTATGTCTGAATTTGTGAAAGTTTAACTTACTTAGACCTACCCGTAGTTCAACAGGAATAGCTAAACCTTCAGGATTGTGATTACTATATTTTAGTTTAAGAGCAGGTATTACAAAAACGTACACTAACGCTATTCTCATGGGGAAACATTGACTAAACTACTAGAATCAGTGCAAAAGTACGCATACTACGTTTTCTCAATGATTTTTACTCATTTCGTCGAAATTTTCCTCCAACAATGTTGTGTGCAGTCTTGTTCATTGTAACCGGCCTAATGGGCCGAACTATGCAAAAACTGAAAAAACAAGAATGGACAGAGTTTTCATAGCCAAACAATGTATATAATGCTAAATTCAGCGTAGAAACAAGTTTAGAACATGGTTTCGCCATAGAATGCACGTATTTTCAATGATTATAACTGTTTGTACACTATTTTCACAATTACAGTTAATAAAGCGCTTTGAGCTGCATCTCTTATAAAAACGTAAAGTAGCGCTATTCTCAGGGGGACACATGTTTGTTATACATGTTATACATTATGTTTTACATTTTACAGTACTTTGCATCCATTACGTTATACATGTTTTACATTTTATTATACAGTATGAAAACATAATACATGTTGTCTCAATGATTTTGACTCATTTCCTCTAACTTTTCCTCCAACGATGTTGTGTGCAGTCTTTTTCATTGTAACCGGCCTATTGAGCCTGAGTATGCAAACACTGAAACAACAAGAATGGACAGAGGATTCATGGCCAAACAATGCTTATAATGCCAAATTCAGCGTAGAAACACGTTTAGGACATGGTTTTGCCATAGAATGCACATATTTACAATGATTATAACTGTTTGTACACTATTGTCACAATTACAGGTAGTAAAGCATTTTGAGCTGCATGTCTTATAAAAACATAAAGTAACGCTAACTTCATGGGGAAACATTGACTAAGCTACTAGAATCAGTGCAAAAGTACACATAATACATGTTTTCTCAATGATTTTCACTCATTTCCTCGAAATATTCGTCCAACAATGGTATGTGCAGTCTTGCTCATTGTAACTGGCCTAATGGGCCTAAGTATGCAAACACTGAGGAAACAAGAATGTACAGAGGTTTCATGGCCAAACAATGTTTATAATGCTAAATTCTGCGTAGAAACACATTTAGAACATGGTGTTGCCATAGAATACACGTATTTCCAATGATTATAACTTTTTGCACACTATTGTCACTACTACATCTAATGAAGCGTTTTAAGCTGCATGTCTTATAAAAACGTAAACTACCGCTATTCTTATTAGGAAACATCAAAAAAAGTACTAGAATCAGTGCAACAGTACGCATAATACATGTTTTCTCAATGATTTTCACTCATGTCCTCGAAATTTTCCTCCAACAATGTTGTGTGCAGCCTTGTTAATTGTAACCGGCCTATTGAGCCTAAGTATGCAAACATTGAAGAAGCAAGAATGGACAGAGGATTCATGGCCAAACAATGCTTATAATGTTAAATTCAGCGTAGAAACACATGGGCAAACAATGTTTTGCCTTAGAATAATGTATGTCAAATGATAATAACTGTTTTCACACCATTGGCACTTTTACAGCTTATAAAGAGTTTTAAAGCTGCATGTTTTATGAAAACGTAAACCAACGCTATTCTTATGGGGATACATTGACTAAACTATTAGAATCAGTGCAAAAGTACGCATAATACATGTTTTCTCAATGATTTTTACTCATGTCTTCGAAATATTCCTCCAACAATGTTGTTTGCAGTCTTGTTGATTGTAACCGGCGTAATGGGCCTAACTATGCAAGCATTGAAAAACGAAGAATGGAGAGAGGTTTCATTTAGAAACAATGGTTATAATGCTAAATTCAGCGTAGAAACACGTTTAGAACATGGTTTCGCTGTAGAATACACGTACTTGCAATGAGTATAACTGTTTGCACACTATTGTCACTATTAGAGCTTATTAAGCATATTAAAGCTGCATGCATTATAAAACTGTAAATTGACGCCATTCTCATGAAGAAACATTAACTAAGCTACTAGAATCAGGGAAAAACTACGTATAATACATGTTTTCTCATTGATATTCACTCAATTCCTCGGAATTTTACTCCAACAATGTTATGTGCAGTCTTGTTGATTGTAACCGGCCTATTGGGCCTAGCTATGCAAACACTGAAAAATCAAGAATGGACAGAGTTTTAATGGCGAAAGAATGATTATAATGCTATATTCAACTTGGAAAACGTTTAGAACATGGTTTCGCCGTAGAATACACGTATTTCCTATGATCATAACTAAATGCACACTATTGTCACTTTTGTGGCCTAGTAAGCCTGTTCAACCTGCATGTACTATAAAACCGTAAACTAATGGTATTATCATTGAGAAACATTGACTAAACTACTAGATTCAGTGCAAAAGTACGCATAATACATGTTTTCTCAATGATTTTCACTCATTTCCTCGAAATTTTCCTCCAACAATGTCGTGTGCAGTCTTGTTCATTGTAACAGGCCTAATGGGCCTAATTATGGAAACACTGAAAAAACAAGAATGGGCAGACGTGTCATGACAAAACAATGCTTATAATACTAAATTCAGCGTAGAAACACGTTTAGAACATGGTTTTGCCATAGAATAAACGTATTTCTAATGATTATAACTGTTTGCACACTATTCTCACTATTACAGTTTATAAAGCCTTTTCAAGCTGAATGTAGTGTAAAAACGTAAACTAAGGCCATTCTCATAAAAAAAAATTGACTAAACTACTAAAATCAAGGCAAAGGTACGCATAAAACATGTTTTTTCAATGACTCTCACTCATTTCTTCGAAAGTTTCCTCCAACAATGTTGTGTGCAGTCTTACTCATTGTAACCAGCCTAATGGGCCTAACTATGCAAGCACTGAAAAAACAAGAATGGACAGAGATGTCATGGCGAAACAATGATTATAATGCTAAATTCAACGTAGAAACACGTTTAGAACATGGTTTCGCTGTAGAATGCACGTATTTCCAATGATTATAACTATTCTCACTATTACAGCCTAGAAAGTGTTTGAAAGCTGAATGTCGTGTAAAAACGTAAACTAGCGCTATTCTCATTTGGAAACATTGAATAAACTACTATTACATAGAACGTAATAAACTCTTACATTGACATTGAGCTATGAACGCATGACGTACATTGCACATGTCTACGGTTTTATCAATTTATAAATGCTTGATTAACATTTGGACATTATAGGATTTGCAATCTTGATCTGTTTGGATTTCAGAACTTTTTTGACTATGATTCGACTGTGCTTACTGAGTTTCTTCGTTATTTTTACCGTATGTTGTTTTTGCGGAAAGGACTTCGTA
>WIPJ01000883.1:5832-79636 GCA_018155075.1 Cassiopea andromeda | reverse complement strand
CAACAACTCTAGTAATAATTTTGAGCATATTTGCAACACTACTGCTGTACGATGCTCTTGTGGAAAATCTTGCAAGGGAGTAAGAGGGCTAAAAATGCATCAACGTTCATGTCGCGTCATTCAAGGTTTGCAGACAGAAACACTCGAAAGATTGGAAGATGAATTAGTACAGACCTTCGAAAATGAACATGAAAGTGAATTAGATGTTTTTGAGCTAGATCAAAACGATTTGGAGAATTGTATCGTAAAGCAAGGTGTAAAACTTCCTAGATCACCACAGCAATGGCTGATTGCTAACGAATTTTTTAAGGCGGCATTTTCAAATGCTCCAATAACAGCGGCTTCTCTAGACCACGTGATTTACAACATGAATAGCGTCATTTATCAATATTACAAGGACAGTTATGGTTGCGTGAACGATTCATCGACTTCCGCGTTTGTTAGTAAATATAAGGATGCGTCTGTCAAAGACTTGAAGAAAGGGCTTAAACAATTGAAATTAGAATGTGTCGACATTAGCGAAATAAAGTACGTGTCGCGTCTGTTGAGAAAGAAAATATGCAAATCCAAGAGTCTTACAAACGATTTGAATACACATGGAGTCAATGATCACGATGAATACATAGGGAAAAATTTTTGGGGTTACGTGAAGAATGTATTGGCAAAAAAGAGAACACTATTACCATCATTCGATAAAGAGCAGTGTACTGAATTCTTTCTTAAATCCTTCTCAGCTATAAATAAGTCCAAACTCTTCTGCATTCCAAGTTGGATACCCCCTTTCATCCCTCCACGGGTTCCTTTCAATCTTGATCCTCCTTCATATCAACAAATCACAAATATTATTCGTAACATGAAATCATCTGGCTCTCCTTGCCCTTTAGATCAAATTTCTATAATTAGCTTTAAGCGCTGCCCATACCTAAGGTCATATACCACCGAGATTATCAAGGTAGTCTGGTCTTCTGGTACTCTCCCAAATGATTGGAAAAAGGCATGTACTGTCCTTGCTCACAAAAAAGGTGACACAAATGATCCAGAAAACTTCCGTCCGATCACACTTGAATCAATTCCACTCAAGATATTCACATCAGCCCTGCGAAATTCTATCTTCGATTTTCTACGCTCTAACAATTTTGTTGAGCATGAAATACAGAAAGTTTTACACAGAAGTTGTCTGGGACTTTGGAACACACCTCCCTAATGGCTCATATTATAGACAGAGCTCGAGTTAGACAGCGATCCCTTGTCATTACACTCCTCGACCTCAAAAATGCTTTTGGTGAAGTCCATCATAATCTAATTAGTGAAGTACTGCGATACCACCATATTCCTATTCACGTTCAAAATCTAATCAAAAATCTTTACACCGGTTTTAAAACATCTATCCTTACATCTGAATATCATACATCCTTTCTTCCAGTTGGCCGAGGCGTACTGCAAGGTGACTGCCTCAGTCCTCTTCTTTTCAACATGTGTTTTAACACATTCATTCAGTATATTAAGGCTGAAAAATTTCGTCAGTTTGGATATTCTAATAATAATGATTCGGGACTGTCGTTTAGGCCAGTGCACTGGTTCCAATTTGCTGATGATGCCGCAGTTATTAATGGGCAAGAGAGGGAAAACCAGCTGCTTCTAAACTGCTTTACTATCTGGTGTCAGTGGGCAGGTATGATCATTAGAGTTGATAAATGTGTCACTTTTGGGATGAGAAAAGGATCAACAAAATCTATGCAATTCCAACCAAAACTTATTATAAACAGCGAACTAGTCCCTCCTATTAAAAATGGCGGCTTTTTTCGATATCTCGGCAGGCATTTTGATTTCACTATGTCAAACGAGAAACACAAGTCGGAATTAGTTGAAGTTTTAGAATCTTTAATGTCTGATATTGATAAATTACCAATGCACCCCAAAAACAAATTGCTTCTTTATCAAAGATATATCCTTTCAAAAATCTCATGGAATTTAACAGTGGCAAATATCTCTAAAACGTGGGTCTGTGAAAATCTGGATAATAGGGTTTCGAAATATATACGCCAATGGCTCGAGCTTCCTGTAAGTGCAACTCTCAGTAATATCTTTTTGTCCAAAACAAAGTTCGGTTTAAATATACAGCTTCCTTCAACAAAGTTCACACAGTGCCAAGTAGTTTTAAGGAATGCTCTCAAATCTTCAACAAATCAAGAGGTAAGGGATCTTTGGAGGTGCACTAGCTCCAGCGTGAATGTACAATACGACACGTACCAAAATTCTAAAGGAGTGTTGAAAGCTTTCCGAGCTAACCATGAAGAAAGACTTCAAAACCATCTTGTTTCACAGGGTTCTTTCTTTTCGTATGTCAAGGATCAATCTCTTTCAAGCTTAAATTCTATATGGTCAACAGTGCAAAGTAAAATGCCAAAAAACATATTCAATTTTACTATTCGTTATATAAATAACTCACTTCCCACTCGAAGTAATCTTTCTAAATGGGGTATAAGTTCAACATCGGAGTGTTCTTTCTGTTTAAACCCTGAAAGTCTTCTTCACATTGTTGCAGGTTGCAAGGCCTACCTCGATCAAGGTCGCTTTACATGGCGTCATGACTCTGTCCTCCATTTCATTGCCCAATCCTTCAGAGCTGTGCCAGACATAAAGATCTTTTCTGATCTTCCAGACTACCTTAGTCCATCTATAATCACTGGAGACACATTTAGACCTGATCTTCTCTTAATTTTGTCTTCAAATTGTCTTTATGTTCTTGAACTGACTGTTGGCTACGAATCCAACCTTTACTCAAATTCAATTAGAAAAGAAAAGAAATATCGGCAGTTAATGTTGGAGCTAAGGTCTCAATACAAGGAAGTCCGTTTCGTTAATCTATCTATGGGAGCCCTTGGTGTCATGAGTAATTCTTCTTCTTCCTTTCTGGACATGATGAAGGATCTTGACTTTGACGAAAATACAAGGAAATTCATTGCAAGAAGACTAATGGCCATATCCATTCGGGCGACGTACTACATTTTCTGCCGCAGAAATAAAGACTGGCTGAATCCTGAACTGTTGACTTTTTAAGACTTTTATTAACGTTTATGTAATCTGCCATGTTATTCAGGCAAGCCAATTGTAAACTGCCTACCTTTAGAGAGGTTTACACTTGTATCTTTAAATTGTACCATGATAAAGAAGTTTCAAAAAAAAAGCCTAGAAAGTGTTTGAAAGCTGAATGTCGTGTAAAAACGTAAACTAGCGCTATTCTCATTTGGGAACATTGAATAAACTACTAGAATCAATACAAAGGTACGCATAAAACAAGTTTTATCAATGATTTTCACTAATTTCCTCGAAATTTTCCTCCAACATTGTTGTGTGCAGTCTTGTTCATTGTAACCGGCCTAATGGGCCTAAGTAGGCAAACACTGACAAAAAAGAATGGACAAAAGAGGTTTCATGGTGAAAAATTAATCATAATCCTAAGTTCATTGATGCCTCATGGAAGGAAGCGGGAAAACTTATAGAAAGATGCCAACAGCTTGGATCGTATCTTGTCTTAAACTCAAGATGCAATGTAGTAAGACGCAATAGGCGACACTTGCTCCCAACAGCTGAAGCCTTTAAAGTTCAAGCAAACTATGTCCAGCTTCCCACTACACCAAATGAAACCACGCTTGCACAAAACCCCAAGCCCTCCAGCACACAGCAATCAAGTGCTAAAGAGAAACAGAGACAAAGTGACACTACAATAACCAGATCCGGCCGTCAAAGTCGCCCTCCTGGTCGATACCCAACACAGACGAGAACTCAAACGAAAAACAATTTATTTTATTGTAAACTTGGACTTGTCTAAGAACTTTGTAAAATCTTGGTCTAGAGAAGGAGGATGTTATGATTGTAAGCCTACTCACATTTATCCTGCCATATTCTCAACCTTCTCATCCTTATTATCACATATCATTTGTCATCTTTATGCCACGAACAATAAAAATAATACATGAATCATCCACCATCTTACATCAACTTCACTTTGACACTAAGACATTCATTCTTGTGTATTGGATGCTTTCGATAACAGGCTGTTTTTATGACATCCACATTTCTCCATTGATGTTTGATTTTATCGACCCAAACTGCTGCTATCTAAAGTATTACATTAACTAACGCTATTCTCAAGGGGAAACATTGACTAAACTACTAGAATCAGTGCAAAAGTACGCATAAAACATGTTTTTTCAATGATTTTCATTAATTTCCTCGAAATTTTCCTCCAACAATGTTGTGTACAGTCTTGTTCATTGTAACCGGCCTAATGGGCCTAAGTATGCCAACACTGAGAAAGCAAGAATGGACAGAGGTTTCATGGCGAAACAATGGTTATAATGCTAAATTCATCGTAGAAACACGTTTAGAACATGGTTTCGCCGTAGAATACAATTATTTCCAATGATTATAACTGTTTGCACACTATTGTCACTTTTGCAGCTTATAAAGCGGTTCCAAGCTGCTTGTAGTGTAAAAACGTAAACTAACGCTATTCTCATGGGGAAACATTGACTAAACTACTAGAATCAGTGCAAAAGTACGCATAATGCATGTTTTCTCAATGATTTTCACTCATTTCGTCGAAATTTTCCTCCAACAATGTTGTGTGCAGTCTTGTTCATTGTAACCGGCCTAATGGGCCTAAGTATGCAAACACTGAAAAACAAGAATGAACAGAGGTTTCATGGCGAAACAATAATTGTAATGCTAAATTCAGCGTAGAAACACGATTAGAACATGGTTTTGCCATAGAGTATACGTATTTTCAATGATTATAACTTTTTCTACATTCCTTCTTCGTTTATTGAACCGTGTAGCCTAGCGTAGGTTTGGGATCATTTCTTCACTATCAATCTTCGCAAATTTTGTCAACAATTGAGCACTGCAATTAAACCACACCCCTCAGGGGGTCACATGGTCCTTCACACCAACATGTGATATCATCAATCCATGCATGCAAGTGGGGACATTTCTTGATTTTCCAAGGTTAAATTGCAGATTTGCACGCGCAGCGGGCAATATATAACAGTTAGAATTACTAATCTTGGTAAAACATGGGTAGCTGAGAATGTGAAAAATCTTGTATCTAGTTATGTTCGCAAATGGCTGGATTTGCCTATCAGTGTCACTCGTAGTTCCCTTGCACTCCCAAAAGCTAAGTACGGTATTGATTTGATCTTGCCTTCAACTAATTATTCTGACTACCAAACAGTTACTAGAAATACTCTAAAATCATCTCCCAACTCAGAAATTAATATCCTGTGGGCACAGACAAGCTTAGATTGCAATGTTCAGTACAATCAATATTAGAACACAAAGCAGGCCTTTAATGCTGGAAGAAAGGATAACGAGATGGGTACAAAACCATGAATTAAAGTCACAGGGATTCATTATTACTTCTATTCTTACGTACGCAGGTTCTAATGCCCGCAGCCTATGGTCCACCATTCAGCAGAACATGCCAAGAAATATCTTTAACTTTTCTATCAAATATTTGAACAACACTCTTGCAACCAGGAAGATTCTCAGCAAATGGGTCATTTCTCAGTCATCTGCATGCTCCTTCTGCCTTAAAACTCTTCAACATGTTGTCTCTAGTTGCACAACCTACCTGAAAGAGGGTAGATTCAACTGGGATCACAATTCTATCCTTCTCTACCTTGCAAAAGTTTCTTACATCATTTTCCAAGTGCTTATTACATGCAGACCTACTTTTATTTCTATCACCAAGCATTATTACCGAGGATTCTCTTAGACCAGATTTTTTACTGGTTACTGATACTTCTCCTTATGTTCCTTATTTAGCTGATGGATTTGAATCCAATCGTCTAATAAATAGGGATGGAAAGAAAGCGAAGTATCAGACTATCATATCTGACCGCACTTCTAGATTTCCCAACATTAAATTTATCAATCTCCTGATATTATCTGACTCCTTGATCTTATTTTTGGAAGATCTCAAATTTTGACAAACCTTCATCAAAATATATAATTAAGAAGACCACGTTATTAGAATTTTAATCACTGCTTATTATCATTTTTTTTTCGTATAGGCACGATTTTTAGAAGTATTAGTAGTAGCAGTTGAACAGCAACATTGTTTTTACCCTTTTGCTGTACTTACCTTTGTCTTTTTTTTGAAACGTAGAAATGGCAAATAGCCAATTATATACTACCTAGCATTAGAGAGGTGAATGATTGTATTGTAATATATTCAACTATATGAAGTTTAAAAAATTATTATCATTATTATGCCCCCTTCTTCTTCTTCTCCTTTTCAACAATAATCCTGTGTCGAATAATGCAATAGTGAGTTTGCGTGCTTCAATTTTAAGAGGCGTTACGGAATTCTGGCAACTCGGTAAAGTCATTCTGCCGTGAATTATACTTTGGATAAGTACAACTTGGCATCAATCAAATGAGATTTTTCATAGTCAGTAAAGACGAGGTTGTATCTTACGTTATCCACTGCTGTAATAGTATCCTTTTAAATCTGTTCTCATAATATGAATGCAATTTTGCAGGGCAATATTCAGCGTTGCAGGGCAAAAGCTTCTGAATAAAAGTATGGACGTTACACCCTTCCTTGCTGAAGAAGAGAACATTGAACGAAACTTCAACTATTAAAAGTCTAGTTGTTTATATTCTTTTACATCATAATTGTTTTTGTTGTCGTTTATATTTGAAAACTGCTTTGAATATTGCATGTAATGTGCAGGCAGATATGAAGCAATTGATTTCACACAATTTCGAATCTGCATCAGGGGCACCGGAGCACGGGGAAGGGAAGAGGGGAGCTCCCCTCTTGCCTCGAAGAGCGAAAGCAAGGGGGGCAAAAGTGCCTTTCTTATGCAGTCAACTAAATAAGATTTTATCACATGTTCTTCTTACATTCGGTCTACTCTCGGGCTCAACCTCCTTCTATCCTTAGAAATTCACAACTTGTCACGAAATGTAACAGTGGTTGGGAGCATACGCTTGTGAAAAGTAATGCTAAAGTTTAGAGTCTGACATCATTAGGACGTCATAATCAGCGCAAGCGTCATTCTCCAAATTTCCACCCAACCCCCTCGCCCTGCTCTTGTTCCGGCGTCCCTGACCTCCATTGAGCAGAAAACTGCCTGTACCAGAATTCGGATTGCGATTAAAAAAAGAAGAAGGCTAACCATTATGGCAGATGGAAAAACAAAGAGTAACCAGTGATTGATGACGGAGTGACAATAGAAGTTCATAACAACAACCTTTGTCAGAAGCCGTAATTTCTTTCTCTTCGACAATTTCTTCAATTGTTTGACATCTAATGCTATAAGTGGCTAGTCACTTCAATTGAGATGTTGCAGGTGGTAAGCAGCAATACCTTGAAGGTGCACATGTATAGCACTGTGAAGGAATGAAAAATGCATAGCATGTGGCAGCAAACAGATTGCTGGTACTATATTTACTTGCACTATATTACTGACAGCGTTTTCCTACTAACAACAGGTTCAATTGAGCAAACGAGCTTTCCTGAAGCAGATGCAATTGTTTGAAGTAAACTGATAAATATTTCATCAATAGAACTTCTACCTGCTACAAAACCACACAAGGAATTAGAAATGACAGAAAAATAGTAACTCGTAGATCTAGGTTACTCATTTTAGCTTCAAACATATTACAGACGCTGCAGATTTATCTATCAGTTCAATTTTCTTGAGGAACATTTGTCGCCTGCATCCAAAACTAGCAATACAAGTAAGAAAATATTAAACTTTGCAATTTTTCCTTCACGCGAAAATACTTGTGGTGAAAATTTCTTCAAAATATTACCTATGTTTGCTTTCGCATGAAGACTCCAGGCTTAACCAAAAGGAGAAGTCACTAAATTTGTAAGGTCTAAGTGTCGTTAAGAAGTGCCACTTTGTTTCATAGAGAGATCTTTGTGATATAATTTCAGGTAATGAAATACATAAGATAAAACCTAAATCTAAAGTTCTCGATTCTACCATATCAAAATGATAATTGCGTTCAAGTCAAAGCATAAGCTTTTATTGAGCAGGGTTATACATGAACCAGAAGAAAATCTGTATACCATTACCAATGCAAGCACAGTAAGACATTTGCGTTTAGCAGCAAACTTTTTGTCTTCCGTGGTGACATGCAGTATATGACATGTTCTTCATACAGAAACGTTTTTTCTTCAGAGGTAAGGAACACTGACATACCGTCAGGGTATGCAAGGTATTCAGTGAATACCGTTCAAAGTCATGACAAATGTCCAAGCAGATGAAAATAGCAAGTTACAGTCTTTTTTAAACAAATATCATACAAATTATCCAGTGGAAGCAAGTAAATATACTCTGTTTTAGACAAATTGATGTCTTACAATTTCTCAATTTTTCTTGAAAAAAGTACTACAGTTTCTTAATTTTTTGACCGGCCTAGTACTCATAAACCAGTTTCTTATTAGAAAAGACACTACACCACAACTGCCACTACAACTTAAACTGGTCATAACCAGGAATGCCTGCACAAGAAATTGGCAGGGGGGCAAGATTCATCTAAAGGGCACGAAAGATTCGGTATCGACGTCATACTATTTATTAATCTCTTTTGTAATAATGTATTATTTAAAGGGGCATGAAGCAATTCTGAATGAAAGGGGATAGCTTCCCCTAGTGAGAATAGTATGTTGCTTTTGTCGTCAATAATCACTATTCCCTCTACAGTTTCGGCGGTGTAGCCTGGCTATTTATAGACTTATTACAACACTTGTATAGCAAAGGAGGTTTATGCAATTCTCCAATACTGATGTTGAATCAAAGGACCCAGTATAGTTGGGCTCAGAAGAAACTTTTTTAAATTAGGGTTCCTAGATGGTCGGAAAAGTAAATTTAGGGAATATTTCTTCGAAATAGACTACAGAAAGAATACCCAAACCCCTTTTCTCCTTAAGACTAACCTTGCCCTCTCACCCCCGTTGGCTGAGGGCAGGAGGCAACCACCTCCGCTGCCCTCGTGCTGCAGGCATTCTTGGTCATAACTCTTATAATCCTTTGTTTCCCATTATTGACTTTGGCACATAGTTAGGTAAGGGGGTAATAAAGATGATAACAGTTGCATATTCCTGGGAGGTGGAGGTATTTGGACTCAGGAGCGGGGAGAGGAAAATGCAACTACCCATGTAAATTTGCCTGCATGATAAAGTGAGCCCTTACCCAAGCTCATGAGCCGAATATAACTTGATTTATCATTAATTTATTGTTTTGTGAAGTGCAAAAAGGGCTCTGAACTCCAACTTTTATACACTCGTAACGCTAAAACGGACGAAGATAATTTGATGAAATTTCCAGGATGTTCTGTTGGCAATGAAAGTGAGCAACATAAAAAATTTCCTTAAAATCTAAAGACTTGTGGTCAAAATGACTTCAAAGTGTGCTGACTTGATAATGGTAAGTACTTTAACATTTGGAATGTAAAAAAGTCAAATATTGAAATTTTGCCAACAAAAACACTAAAATATTGATCTCTTAATTCATGAGAACCTGCCAATCTTTAGAGACCGCTCAACCCTTAAGCTCCAACCGTCCTCCTTCCAACTTAAGCTTTTCTAATCTATTTACCTTATAATGGAATTCATTGGACTACCCTTTCCATTGTTTTGGCCCATTGATCTGCCCTTTAGTTGAGCCCTGTTTACGCTACATAAAAACCAACCTGGGTTCACCATGGGTTAAAACTAACACAGTTTAGTTGTAGTCACGTTTACACTTGCGCATTCAAAATTTGCATTGCAAACAAAATCTGGGACGAACCCAGGTTAGTTTAATATCCACGCGTGCGTAGAGGGGAAAACTATAGTGAGAAAATTCTTCAACTAACTGAAATGTTCGTTTAAAGCTATTCTCAATCTCCAATTTCTTTGTGAATGTCTCAAAGATCCGCCTCTTCCTTGTCGACAAGTTAAGTTGGTGCTGAATTACTTCTCCAGCTATGACATGCTTCTTGTATGACCTGCTAATATTTCAGCATCTTCCAGGTAGCGATTCTAACAATATTTACATGCATTGCGCATAGTGGCAAAGCTAGAGGACATGCTCGTCATGCACTACATGACTAAAGCTGTTCTGGAATATCACTTTTATTCGAAAATTCCATAAAAAGAAGCCCTCTGTACAATAGTAAGTTTATAGCAAAAAAGCCGTTTAGTTTTGTCCTTACTGATGACTTTAGTTGACTCTGGATGCTTGGAGTTAGGGCTGAAAATGGGCTGCATTCGATCCGTGGTAACATTTGCAAGTCATTATTATTTTAATCACGTATATCATGCACTTTTTCAAACCGCATGACTAAAATGAAAGCTCGGGACATCAACCCCTAGATACGTGGTATCATGCACTTTGCAGAATGCGTGATTTAGTAATTAAACGGAAGCACTGGATACTAACTTGCGATTTTTGATCTGGCCTAGCTGTAATCCAGAGACTATTTGAATTATATTCTACGTTATTTGTTATGGCTCAGCTAAGTGCACAAGAAATTGTCACAAATAGAGGTGTTGTATCAGAATTGATCCTTAAATCGTTCATGGCGAGTAGTGTTGCTGAACAACGGTCAATTGTTCAGCAGAAGCGCCCCCAACCTAAGCTTGAAATTCAGAGTCATGGAAGAGCGTTTCATCAACAGCGGTATGAGAGAAAGATTGGTTGTGTGGAATTGAAGTAAGCCAAGGTCTGTCTTTCTGGCCGTGCTTACTTTTTAAATCTGGAGTTCCTTCTAAATGGACCATAATAGGCTATAGAAGCATGCAAGATTTCCTCTCAGATTCCCAGACCTTTTTTGATGTGAGCTCAGACGGATCACCTCCAGCCATCTCTAGTGTTGTGAGGCAAAATTTGAGGAAATATGGAGACACACTGAAAGATAAATAATCATGTAAACCTATGATAGAGCATCAATCATGTCTGGCAGTATTTCTAGAATCAACGCTTCTTTGTGAGGACTACCCTTTTGCTTACTTTTTCCATAGTTCTGCTCATCAATTGAATCTTGTCTTATGTCAGTCAACTTCATCTATTCTAGTGAAGGTATTTTGCAGAATTCTCTGCTTTTAGACAGGGGTGTGCAGACTGGAGAGCGTAGAAGGCGTCACGCCCATCAATACTATCAAATGTGAAAAACAATTTGGTCGAAAGGCAGCCATGCTGGAAGATAGATGGCAACTTTAGTTTCTGTGATCTTATTTTTTTGAGCAACAATAGTTGGTCAATTGGCCACAACGCCCCTCCCCCCAAACAGGAGGTGTCTCGGCACATCACTGCTTTTAGCTTATTTACAAGTATGAGCTCTAAAAGAAAGGAGCTCTTTCGGAAACATCGTATTGAGATACCACAACTTGGGGAAACTCAATG
Source organism: Cassiopea andromeda (assembly GCA_018155075.1). NCBI lineage: Eukaryota > Metazoa > Cnidaria > Scyphozoa > Rhizostomeae > Cassiopeidae > Cassiopea > Cassiopea andromeda. The sequence continues at coordinate 68,225 of WIPJ01000883.1, read as the reverse complement.
GTTCAGTCGTTCACTTACAGTAGGTGTGATTTTTGAGAATTGCTTTGCAATCTATAGTTGAAAATCCACAACCATGGGATGATGTTACTATTTCAATGTCAAGTGGATTATTGCAGCAGCTTAATGGCTTGCTCTTTCATTTCTTAATTGTTCTTTTTTGCAAAAGTTTGCAGTAGTAATCTATTCTGTACATAGTTTTGTAGAATAGAAAAACAGATCTTAGCTATGGCATTGGAAAGATAGCCTTCATGACATCCTTGGTGAGTTGAGGTCAGATAACTCCTATAATGAGATTTTTACTTCAGTAGTTCAAGTAGTTGGTGAGCCAGCCAAAAGTAAGATCGGGAATGAGGCACAATTATAGAGGACTTTTCTTTGAAGTTGATAATGTTTCTGGTATGTTACAAGAGCGATTTCTTGATCTTAAAGACTTCGCTTTTCTAGATCTAGTCAATCCCCATTGCTTCATTAATTGGAAAAATAGTGTCCCTGCTGAGAAGTTGGAGCTATTGGAAAAGATGTATGGTCCTTTTTTAAACTTTCTTTGCTTGAACAGCAACTTTTGTTTATTCATAGAGATACTGATTTCCATAAAGCAAGTTCTCAAGAGCTAGTAGATTATAACAACAATCTCAACTTGCAATCATGGTTTCAGAGGTTTTCAAACTTTTGTTATTAAATGCAACAATTGCTATTTCTTCTTCATCAGTAGAAAGGTCTTTTCATGCTTGAAGAGAATTAAAATCTATTTGAGAAATAGGATGGAGCAAGAACTCCTGGTATAACTGTGTTGAACATCCCTTGATTTTAGAGAAATGCGTAGAAAAACCAAGAAGTCTTAATTTTGCATTCAAATAATCCTACAGCTTTCTGATATGCCATAATCTTTCACAATATGACTTTAATTATCATATTATGGGACAGATGAATTCCCTTTCTTAATTTGAATTATTCTGATAGAAAAAATCCAGTAGAATCTTTATTAGAACATCTTATATTTGCTGATCACATTTTCTTAGTGCCTATCATTCAGAGAAGCTCCAATCACTGCCGTATTTTGTAAGCAAATCAGTAGCTCCTTTTATACAAATACCACTTGTCATTGGAATGTTATAGTATGTAGGTTTGGGGAAAACCCCATAGTGCATGCCAAAGCCTCCAAAAAGGGAATGAATAGAATGATCTACAGAGAGAGATTCGATTATGTTTCTTGATGTTAGATTTGGAAGAGGATAATTTAGAGGAATCTTTTAAGAAAGACGGAGGTAAGACCCCCCTTAGATTGCTAGTGCTTGGAAGGAATAATTATGTGTGTCAGAAATGTGTCAAGACACTTTTCATTGAGGGGGGGGGGCATTTTGACTATTTAACCAACTACTGTTACTAGAAAACAGAAAATACTGAAACCATTTCTCGTGCACCATGGCCAACGTTTGACCAAGTTTCTTTCAGTTTTGAAAATATTGGGGCATGCTGCTCCCCGTGCCTCTCATAAATACATGACTGAACTGTGTTATAGATTTTGAGGATTAGATAGAGCAAGTTGGGGAGGGTGGGGTAGTAGAAAGCTTCTAGTGTTCCTGGCATGTCTCAATGGATCTGGAACAATACTGCTATTTTCTTGTGAGCTATGTCCTTGGACATACATAAATCAATGGAAAAGTCAGCAAACAGAGGAAATGTCATTACTTTGTTGGAAGCCAAAGGACTCATTTAGGCTGCTTACCCCCAATTCCTTCATTACCATGGAATGGATGGGGTCCCTTAAGCATAAATGGAACCTCAAGCAAGAGGCAAACCTTTGATGTGGGGCTTGAGCCTAACTCAATATCACACATTGAGAATTAAGTTGCCTTGGCAATGGTAGTTTGAGTTCCATGCTGCACCTGAGTAGTAAATAGTAATCAGATATACTCGCATTAATGTAACCAGCGAATATTGGCTGATTACTCATACTTCTTGAACAGGATTCCATTGCGCATGCGGGATCGTATTTGCGCATGCACATTGTATGTTGCATGACCAACTCATAAGAGCTAGCTTAGCCACTGATTGCGCATATCTAAACGATTGATCGAAAGCAGTAATTCCCTACATATTGAGAGCTTTCTGCCGTTCTGTTGAAATATACACAGCGCCTTAGTAATTGAGCATGCACAGAGGAAGAACTAACCAAGGTTCACCCCAAGGTTTTGAACTTGTATCCAACCACTCATACTTACTCCGGTCACCCCCCATTATCGCTTTCGAGAAATCAGAGCTGATTATGAAATGTATTCTGCCAAAGCAATCTCTTTCATTCTTCTCTTCAGACTTACTCTTACCATATACAAACAAGAGTTAAGTGCCTCATGGAAATATAAATAGTTTCCTCATAACAACTTTCCATTCTCTCATAGATTCCAACCTCTACTAGCTATTAGTTTTCACACAACTTTCCAGCCATCATTATTCCTACTATCTTCCCTCCAGTTATGCAGTACTTCAAAGTAAATACACTTAATAGAAATATATAACTAGGCATCTATAATGCTTTGAAAAATGGATGAGCATTCAGGGGCGGAAATCAATTTTTTTATAGGAGTGTGTGTGCTCAATTGGACCAAGCTAATTGAAAAGAGACTAACTTGTTTCCGCCTAGCGCAGGAGCAAATTTTTTTCTGTATACAATCGAAGGCATCCTACATTTCTACGTGACCCTGATTTTCTGGTTACTGTTTCAGTTCAGTTCAGTACATCTTTAATCTCACGCAATTGCATGATAATTACAACATGAAAAATTACAGATGATTACGAAATCATAATAAAATTACAAAAGAAACATAAGAAATTTGTATGAAGAGGAATTTTCTTAAAGGAGGAGCTCTCTCAGTAGATAGACTAATCAAGGAGAGAGAGCACCCCCTTTGTTAAAAACCTAACGTTTGATTTAAAGTATCTTTAATGTTTTGAGATTGATTGATGGAGAATCAGCTAAAAATCTAAAGCTAATGATTCGTAGAGAACAGGTGTAATTTTAGTTGACAACGAGAACTCATCACTGCAGGAGATTGTTTAATATTCAAGGGAATGTTGTTCCAAGAATTAGCACCAGTGTACCTAATATATCTTTCACCATATTGACGAAATGATTTCACAAAAAATAGAAGAGAAGGTTTCAGTTTCCATTCTTTGACTAGTGCATGTTTTGCAAGAACGCAAGTTGAAGAAAATATGTCCGGACTCACATTCAGATTTAGACTCAAATTCAGAGATGTTTAGTTCAAAATGCAGTTGTCCATTTTCGACAGAAGTTATTTTTCCAATGCAAGCAACTCATGTCGGTAAAATGAGAGGGCTTTCCAGGAGAATGTGATTTGTCTCCAAAGTACACTTAAGCTTTCGTGAAGTAGGCCATGAAAATGCATTTTCCAAAGTCTTTTTTCCACAGGAAATTTATGGTAACGTTATTAAAACCTGACAAAAACTTGAAAAGTCAGTAAGTTTTCCCCAGGAGATTTATGTTAAGGCTATTTAAGTCTAAGAACTGCTTGTGAATACAATGAGTGGGGTTTTTCCGGAGAGTGGAGAATGGTTGCGATAAACATTAAGGCCTATGTTATGAGGATAGGAAAAAGTATGACTTGATGGTATATATACTGATATATACACAAGTAATACAGTCACAATGGCATCGATTCTTTGATATTACAAGCCAATATGATATTTTGAGCATATCACGTGCTCCTAGATAGAGTTCAATACATTGGGGACATTTCCCGTTCGGCAGGAAAACTGATACGATGTATCTTTTATTTGACTAGCCTTTGCATAAGTTTCTTGTGGATATCTATTTACTGTTCAAATGTTGACAAACGCATTTTTTTCTACTTTCCATAAGTAGGCCGGGAATACATTTGTGGCATAAGCATCGCGCTTTCCTAGATATTCCTTTTAATGTGTTAATTAGCAGCTTTCAGACTCAAATAGCCTTGCCATAAATCTCCTGTGGAGAAAAGCTCACTTTTTGATATTTCTTTTGACTTCATACTTTAGAAAAATACATTTTTGGGTCTATCTTAGGAAGGTCCAAGTGCACTTTGGTGACAAATCATGTTCTCTTGGAAAGCCCTCTTATTCTATCGATATGAGGTACTTGGATTTAAAAAATGAATTCTGTGAAAAATGGGACAACTGCATTTTGAACTAAACATCTTTGAATTTAAGTCTAAATCTGACTCTAGACGTTATATTCGTCAACTTGGGTTCTTGCCACACATTCACTACTCGAAGAATGGACACTGAAACAGCAACCTGAAAATCAGGATTACGTAGAAATTTAGGATGTTTTCGATGGTACGAAAAAAATATTGGCAGCGCCGGACGATCATGACCCACTGAAAGGCTTTGTGGAGTGATCTCAAGGTGGCGTTAGAGACAATAAAGAGAGAAGAGAGAAATATAAGGATTTTGAGGCAGCGCTGGAAAATGTATGGAGCCATGTCTATTTTGAAGACAAAGAAATGGCTATTTCCAAGTCACAAATTTCCAAATTGCGCACCTTACATTATTAAGTAATAAATCAAGATAAAAACTTTCTGCAGCACAATATACATAATACAGAGAATAAACAGCACAGAATAAGAGACTGCAAGCATGAATTCAATGATTTTAGATCGTGATATAAGGTTGCAAAAAATGACGATTAGTTATTTGTCCCAAATCCCTTACGCACCTTTCTAGAAATGAAATTGTTTATCATATACTATGGCTCAAAATAGTTGGCATAAGAGTACTTTAAGAATAATTCACTGCTCAATCCTGAATATGGTTTCGCATTTTTGCTTACTTGAGTTTCTGTTATAAAACAGAAAAGCTGCGAGCGTCAAGCTGTATGTAATTAGTGGTTTTAGATTAGTTTCTGTCATTAACTGCCACAATCCTGGTTCAGAATTCAGTCCTGACAGAGTTTTGCCAGTGTTCAGCAATGCTTGGGGCTGGGATGTCACACCCCCTAAATAATTTGTGCCACTGTGTGCACTCTGCAACTAAACCTCCATAGTAATTAACCTAGCATCATAGAAATAGAAAGACTAGCATGCGTGTAAGTCACGTGATGCGAAATAACAATGAGGAATCAAAATGGTACCAAAACGTTGGCAAGAAAACTACAAGAAGTCACAGTTGACAGTGCTTCGTAGTAGTCTTTCTTGCTTCCTCAAAATGTCTTCAAAAATTTCGTGCATTCATTTAGGAGATCTTGTGACAGCTTAAAACTTGAAGTCTTTTATGATGGATTTACCTGTGGTAATCGCTGAATTTCAAAGAGAGAGTTGCGTTCTCTACAGAAAAACAACTCATTTCGCCAGTAAGTAGGCCTGTCCTGGAGCAGGGCATAACCCACCTGTATAATAAGAGATAAGGCTTTCATTTCTAAAGTGCTATTTTAAAATATACAAAAATTTATATGATTTCAAACTTTACGCTGTTTGTCAAAAAGAGGGGCACCCTGGCCCACGGTCAGTGGAAAGAGTTCTAGGCCCACAAACGTCACTTAGAAGATCCCTCGAACGTAACTGCATGTGGCTCATACATTTTCTCATATTCTCCAAAGTGAAATAACTATTGCTAGTTGCATAATTGATTTGTTTCTTAATACATACTGTTTTGGCCAGACATTCAACAAGATCTTTGCCAAGATAACAAATCTCCTGAAATAAGCTTATCCTTGCAAATGTAAACAAAGTCAACAAGTTATGCTTTTCAAACAAAGATTTTCACTATTAACAAGAAATCCAAGATAAAAGAATACACTTATGCGTAAAAGCAGTGGTCTGGGAATAATTTGCATGCTACGCTGTATTAAAAAGGAGAAAAATAACATAGGGTTGTAGGAGCGTACCTTTCCTTTATCCTCCTTTCGCAAGTGCATACTTAAGAACTTTTCCTGCCTAAAAGATGGTCCATAGAGGGGAAGGCTCAGCCCTCTCCATGAAACATCTGCTTAGAAGGTAGTAATGAAATTAAAATGAACATTTGAGTCAATATTGGTAACAGGCTTACAAGAATTCCAATGTAATTCAACACTCGTCAGCTTAAAAGGTAGTAATGAAATTAAAATGAACTTATGAGTCAATGTTTGTATAACAAGTATCTAGTCCACAAATAGAAATTGTAAGCCAAGTGCCTTATTTCAATGCATCTAAATTAATTGCATCCATCTGCATCACAATAAGTTTGTGAGAGCTGCTTCATTTCTAATGAAAATAACTTTCCTCATTCCTTGCCAAATTCTGAGTCTCTTCGTAAAAACATCTAAAGAAAATTCTGTCCTGTCTGTATTCAGTATGCCAGAGCTTCTCAAAAAATTCCAAAGAAACAATTCCAATCAAATGTCTAATTCAATCCCTCCAAAAAATGCTGCTTTGCATCCAAAACATGCACAAATAGATGACAAATGCTTCCCATATTTCACCTACAAAAATTAATTAAAGGCAGTCATAATATAAAGAAAATTCAAAAGGATAAAGCCATTAAGAAACTCATTTTGATGCTTAAAAACTGAAACTATTGCCTAAATAGAATGAAAAATCAATCATAAAAACATTGATCATATGGCTAATGAACTATTTCAGAATGAGACAGACATTTGCAGCAAATTATCATGCTTCAAGAGATCTCAGGACAGTAAAGCATTTGCCATTTCATTCCATTGTAACAGCCCAAGGGTTCAGAAATTGCCAGAAAGTCCTAAACTTTGCTGCATCCACTAATGATAAGATTATAGTAAGTAAATGTTGTATGTGGATCAGGATCCTTTAAAAAAGTTAGCTCAGTTTGTTGATGAAACTTCAGCTCACAAAGAACTCAAATGGGGCAAAAGCAGTCCAAAATTGTTGGAAATGCTGACTGTAGCACTATTAAGGGTAAGGTGCATGAGAAAGTTGTCACTAATAATTTTCCTGTCATGGTATTCAGGTTCTAAGGAACATTGTCTCCATTGTATACATCTTAGCAACTTATTCAAATCAAAAAGTTTTAAAATAGTGGATGTATAAAACTATCAACCTGCTTACTGAGAAAAGACCTGATGTCTACAGTTAATTTCATGAGGCCTCACAAGAGTATTAGCACGATTGAAAAACCTGGGTGTAACATCAAGAAGCTAGAAACATCCCTCTTATATCCATGAAAGTAAGATAAAATCTGTCACCTTGCAATGATTGCTTCAGCTGACAAGCTTAATAAACTCTGAGCCATTCTATTTCACCAGCAATAACATATTTACAAAATAAAAACAACAAGGCAGCAAGTGAGTTCATCCTTTTGATGACAGATTTATTTGACATAATAGAGTCAACGAGCAAATTTGGGAAATACACAAAGAGGCCTTTTGACTTGAAAATTCAATAATATTGAAGAGTACCTGCCGGGTGCAATTGAAACTCCTAAATTCTTGAAAGACACTGCAGGTACCCCCATCATAAACGGTCCAAAGGGAGCTCATTTTGTGTCTACCAGGTCACTAAACACTAGAATTGATAGCCTAGGTCATGGCACAATGAAACCTGGGGTTTGTTACAATTATCCCCTCGTCCACTTTCCAAAACTTCTTTTACACGATGCAAATACCAGAGCAGAAAGAATAAGCAAAATATCATAAAGGCTAAATATTGGTAGAGGCTTTGCCTGTAGAGCATGTCAAAGCCCAGTCGGATGATACAGTAAACTTCGACCTACATTGCTACGCTCTGAAGTTGATATCAGTAAATAAATCAACTAAAAATGGTTGAAACTAAACTAAATTCAAATACTTATGGCACTACTTACTTAAATATGACTTGTTCTCGATATTCTGTTGCTTCTCTGCAATCCAGCAGGAAAAGAAAGAGGAGAAGCGTCAGTCTTTTCACTGTGAGTCCTTTGTTTACGCACATCTTTTGCCAACGTGTTGGTACCATCTTCGCCCTGCATGTGTATTACACACAAAACAACAGCGAAAAAATAGACCGCTCTTTCTAATCCTCCTATTTCTATGACTAGCATAATCCACGGGGTTATTCAATTAGTGCATACGCACCAAAATGGTTAAAGTTTGGCCCTCTCCTCCATCCTACGGAAATGTACGCTTGATACGATCTAACTCCCACCTCAAATCTAACGGGAATGTTTTTAAACATCCAGTCAATAATCCATTGGGAGAAAAGACTTTAAAACATTTAAAAGACAGGTAAATAAACATAGCAAATATTTTTAGAAAAGAGTAATAAAAGTTGACACCAAAGACAACAAAGTATGATGAAAGCACCCAGCATATGCAAATAGTACAATACATGTACCAAAAGTGACTCTTGGCGTACGTGCTTAGATGTGGTGCCCTCTTTCTTTCCAAGTACGCATGGCGTTCAATTTTCCTCGATCCCCTCACTTTTTTATGTGCGATTGATAAATGAAAGACCCCCACTCAATCTCCATTATCATATTCCGTAGGATGCCTTCAGCAAAAAATTCAAAGAATTCAACGGCCCATGTGCACCACCCACCAACAAACAGGGCATTTGCTCTGCGAATGATGAATTCAGCTCACAACACCGAAAGTAGAATGAGCCCTTTGGATAGGGCATTAAAACCCTTTAAAGAAAGCTTTAAGAAAAGCAATAAGAGTAAACGAGCCAAAGACAAGAGCCCACAATCTCCAACAGCCAGCTTTTATTCTACAGATGTAAGCAGAAGCGAAGAGACCCCAGATACATCATTCGATTTGCTTTGGACAAATCAATTCACTAAAAGAACACCTAGAGAAAACAGCAATGGTGTAACGGAAGGCTACAGCTATGAATGTTCACGCCACCTGGTGACAAATCTAGATGACCAAACAAATGGTAAGCTGTATGGTACACACAGAGCGATGACTGACATTGCTGAAGAAGAGGAAAACAGTTCCTATGGTCAAATTGGTAAGTGCTGGTTTGGTCTACAAGATCACTCAAATAGCGAAGGATATTCAGATTCATTGAACAGTTCTGGAGTGGCTGAAATTGATTTCCATTCAAAACGTCTGGGAGAAAGTAAACAACTTGACAAGCAATATCCATATGTCGAAAATCGACTGAATTTCAGTGAACAAGAGGCTGACTATTTTGTTGCCCCAAATGGCGAGGCTGTTAGGTTGAGAAAAAAGAGAAAAGATGACGGAAATGAAGGCATTATGAAAAATGGGTCAAGTGTACTGCGTACAGAAAGATTTGGTAAAAGGCTATCGTTGCTTTGTCACATGCTTGCCGAGAAGTACCCAGAAGATTTTCACATTCTTGAGCTCCTTGTAGAACTTCAGGTTTCCAACGAGAAGAGAGAGGAGGAGATGAACAGATCTGTTTCAATGCTGAAACGAAAGCTGGAATCAGTCGAAGATAGACTTGCACGAGTAGAGCAACAAAGCCTCTCCAGTTTCCAGCAAATGTTAATGCCTTTAGCAGTAGCAGCCGAGAAGTTTAGTAAGGGCATGAAGGATAGCTTATCCAATTTTAATCAATACAAGGACATCCACAGGAATGGAAGCACTATCACTGAAAACCAAAATGATAGCACTATCACTCAGGAGGAGCATCCTGTGTCGCTAAACGCTACCTTTGCTGAGGAAAGTGAAGCAATAGACACGGGAATAGGTCATAATTCCAATTTCCATGCTTGCAAAAAGGGTTCCTGCGAAAGCAACTGCGAATTAGAATACTCAGAAGGAAAATTAGAAGATAGTGAAACCTTGGACTCTCAAATAGATGCTTCGGCCTTGAAAATATCTGATAGATCTATTGATGATAAAAAAGACATCTCAATTATAGAGCTTGACGAGTCAATTGGTGCGGATGGGATAGAAGAATTCAAAGCTGATGGTAGCCCAAATCTGCCGAGTGAAAAGATCTCAGCCAACGAAGGCCTCTTCAATAAAGATGAAAATAAGAATGAAAGTGAATTAAATCTTGCAATATTTGAGGAAAAGTATGAACAAAACAAAGATATATATGACACAAAAGTAACTAAAAATGATGAACTAGAAGATAATAAAGCTGATCATGCCCAAGAGAACACTAGAGGTAGCATTGTGCTGCTTGCCAGTGAAACTTCTGTGTAAAGGTAGATGTCGCATTTACTCAACTCACCTTATTGCTTATGGGAAGAACCTAGTAGCTATAACCATTTTCTGAAATCAATTAGCTTTGAGAAATAGGAGATAGCTGCTCTTGCATTCAATCCATATCTATAATTTAAAATGTGGTAGGAAATTTCTGACTTTGCAAAAGTTTTGATAGAATTAAGGGAAAATATAGCTGACACGATAAGTTAACAATAATTGCACAGAGAGTTGTCATGCGCATAATCCTAGAATTGCTGTTATACATATCACCATAAAGAGGAGCCTATCAAAAGCAGTAAATTCTTCAAGCGAGGCTAATAAAGATAATTTAAAATAAACAGCCCCCCCTATAAGTCTATGCATTATTAAACATAGTTCTACTTGTAATTGACATAATTTGCTCAAAGTCAACTCTCAAAAATATTTTACCTCACCATTTGCTCAGGTCAAATTTTCTTTATCCCACCAACGGCAAGTTGGAAAAAAATTTACCCTACCTACAATACTCGCCAAAAGTCCTGGGACACTTTGTATATTTTTAATCTGGACGGAGCATTCACCCCCCCTCCTCCCCTTAAACAATGTTGGTTACTGAGAGAAGTACATGCGGTAACGGAAAAATGTTTCGTGCACAATAACGCCAAGTGTCTAGGGAACAGACCAACATTGTTTTAGGGGGGAGGGGGCTTGCATCAAGGCGTGATGGTTGAAATGCTGAGAAAGCTATGGTTTTCATAATTTTTTGAAAATGTCCCAGGGACTTTTGGCAAGCATTGTAGGTCTCTTCAACAGGTGCGACTTATGTTCTTCAGCTTAAAGGACATAATTCTACAGATTTCTCGGGCTACCATTAAATGAAGGGTTTTACAATAGAAATGTAATATATAGAATAATACAGTAATATCTGCATGATGTTACTGCAAAGTGCACAGGCTCCAATTAAATGCAATACATTGCATTAATTCTGGGGTGGGAGTACGTAAACCTAAGGTTAAAAGGGGAAATGCCACTCTGATTCAAATTCAGGACTCAAACGTCCATCTGAGTTTGAAAAAATGTAGCCCATAATTCCACACACTTATAACAGAATGGGACTCATTATTCTGTTAACATGAAAAATACCATACCCTTAGTTCCGCAAGGTAAACGACACTTTTTATTACGCAATAAAACTACCAAGCAACTTTACATTCTTCGCTGTAAAATCTCAATGTGGTACATATTTTTCTCTTTAAATAATGTACTTCCAAGTGCATGCATGGGACCCATTGACGTATATCAGGCACTCTGAAAATAGTAATCCACTGCAATATCTTGTATTGGGTTGTTTGTACTCAAAGATAGTGGAAAAGCTGTATTGTCATGCAAAAGCAACATTTCTGTTATCTCATTGGCCTTAAGCCTGACAGGCATGAAATCATAGTTGTTATTACAGCCTCTTATATGCTCTGATTCCCTTAATGCACATGGTCATTTATGGCTCTTCTTCTGTGGGACCTAAAAATACCAACAGCTTTGCTACCAGGCTTTATAATTGCATTAAATGTTCTACAAAAATTCTCATTGGCACTCTCAGCCCTTCAAATTGCAGCCCTGTGTATTTACGCACCAGTTATACTCACACTCTCTAAAATTTTACCATTAAGAGCTTCCAAGTCTTGCTCACGGTGTTTGAAAGTTTGGGCCTTATGGTGATACTCCAGATTGGCATTAGCTGTTGGTAAACCTTTGACACTGTAGGTGATACTGCTAAGTTTCCGTTGAATGCCAGACTCTGCTAATCACATTGATATCCCAGAGAGCTATTCAGGTTAATGTGTAGCAAAGGGTCTCATAATTTGTCTTCCAACTTAAGGATGGAGAAGCAGGGATGTGTCAGGATCACCTTCACATAAATAAGCCATAGTAACCCTTCGGTACATGAGTATGACAAGGATCTCCAAGAGTGTCTAAAAATTTTTATGGCTTCTCCAATTCATAATAATTCTCAAGTCATTTGATAGTTATTAAAGATAAGAGTCTCAATTTATTAGTTATACAAAAATGAATTTTAGGAAATGGAGAACATTTTCCAAGTCAGGCCTTTCCAGCAAAACATATTGCAAGAAAGTAATGCCAGCATGACAATGTCAATTAAACCACGCTCACACCAAATCTGAGTAAAAAATGATGACAAGTTTTAAGCATGTGTTTTCACTTCAGGAGGAACAGGCTATCTGAAACTCTTTAGGTCTATATACAACTATACGGAGAAGCAGATCATTACTGCATATCAAAAAAGAAATAGGAATTAAATATGTTTCCTTACCAATCCTTAGATAGATGTGGGTCCCCATTGGAAACCCTTGCAAGGGTAGTCTCCCAGTTTTGGTACTTGGAAGCCTCACTCCCATGCTGGAATTTGTGCGTTAGTAGGCCAGAATAAGACAGATTTGACAGCTAATTTAGTTTACAGAGCCACTCTACGCTTACTAAAATGCTATTAAACTTTTTACATTGAAAAAATGAGGAAATAGCATTATTTCAATAGAAGGATCAAGTCCAAGGAGATGTTGAGCAAGAAAAGCAGATGAAGAATACAGTATGAAGCCAACTCACAGGAGATTCAATACACAAGCATAGGCTTGAACTTGCTAGGAATTTTGTTAGTGTCATTCTGTTACTTCTTAGTTGCTTTTATGCTAATCTTAATGTCCCTATTACTTCAAATCCTTATGTACAAAGAGAGAAGCCTAGTATCTTTGAATTGCTTTTATGATGAAAGGCATCTGCATTCTTCTTAGCTTGGAATAGATATCAGGGAATCACAGTTATATTTCTGGTTCAGAGAACGGGGGCATGAAATTGAGACCTAGCCATGTGTTGGGAAGGACAGCCTTGGTTAGTTCTTTTAGTTGGATGTTCATCTTGTCAATGCCAAGCTTCCCTTCTGATAACTTTATGATATTGTTCCAACATTTTCCCATAATTCTGCATGTTTCTTCAAATGTTGACCACAGTTCCAGAAACTGAGACCCGTAAAGTTACCCCTAAGCAATATGTTTCCATGCCCCAAACCTAGACATTGACTTCCTCCCCTGAGACATTGACTTGCAACTATCATGTGTATACCTCTTTTAACAATGATATTGTAGTGTGTACAATTCCACTTAGACTATTAAATATAGGAGCTATAGGAAATTCTCAGTGCCAGAATTCCTTTTTGATGTATCAACTGCTCTAGCAGTTAAAAATTCTGGAACATATGATGACTTTGAAGATGTAGTAAAAACAAGCCCTTGATAAACATGCTCCTATTAAGACTGCAGTCCATAGAGGAAATAATAAACCACATATTCACAAAGAAATGTGGAAAGCTATAATGAAAGGAACGCGACTAAAAAATATTGCAAATAGGACTAAGACTCAGGGTGACCTTCAAAAATATAAGGCACAAAGAAACCTTGTGGTTCAGATGAATATAAAGACAAAGAGACAATTTTATGCTAGCCTAGATCTCACTGCTGTAGGCAAAGATAAGAATTTCTGGAAACGTTTAAATCCTTCTTCTCAGAGCAATCAAGCCCCAAATAAAAGGTACTTCTCGTTGAGCATATTACTATCATATCTGATAAAGAAATTAGCAATTGCTTCAGTTCATGCTTTAGTAATGTTACTGATACCTTATGTTTTTATGAGCCTGGGATCATTGATGGATATATACCATTAAATGATGCCGTATTGAATGCACTAAGCAAATACAAAGACCATCCCAGTATATCTAAAATCAAATAAAGTGCGTTAATAGTAGAGAAGCATTTGTTTTCCAACCGTTTGGCTCATTGGAAGGCAGGAATGAAATTGATCAGCTAAATCGCTCAAAAGGACTAGTGGGGAACTATCGGCAGATACGTTCAAATCTGTTGCTGATAATTACCTTCAATATATGACAAATTATATAAATCAGATGTTTACTAACAGCACCTTCCCCGATAAACTTAAACTTGCTGCCGTATCACCAATCTATAAAGGTGGAGATTCCACTCTCAAAAAGAACTTTAGGCTTATAAGTGCACTATCAGCAATATCCACAATATTTTAGAGCTTGATGTCTAAAAAAATTTGCTTATTTGCTTACAGGCTCCTTTCTAACTTAATATGCGCTTTTAGAGAAGGACATAGTGCAGAATATGCCTTATTCAGGCTTACACAATTATGTCACAAGGACCTGGCTGATGGGAGGATTGTGGGAATGGCACTTATGGACAAATCAAAGGCTTATGACTGCATCCCTCATGACCTTCTGATAGCTAAACTTGCGGCTTCTGGATTTGGCCACTATAGCCTATTACTGATTCACAGCTACCATTCCAATAGAACACACCATCTAGAAGTAGGTTCCGAGTTCAGCGAGTGGCTTGAGATTAAGTAAGGGGTTTCTCAAGGGTCAGTTCTTGGACCTCCATTTTTCAATATTTCATAAATGATCTACTTCTCGAAGTTAAAGAGTCGGAAATCTGTAAATCTGCAGATGATACAACAATATATACAAATGGCAATAATATTGGCAGCGTAATACTGAGCCTTGAAGAAGACCAAGTGTCTAACACCATGAACTAGTTCAGAGTTAATCATATGGCACCAAATCTTGGTAAACATACGGTTATGTTTCTAGGGATGAGAGAGGAACCTAAATTCACTCCCAAGATTAATGATATAACTATCTCCCTCTTGGATAAAGTTAAATTACTAGGAGTCACCATTGACTCTAAATTAAAGCTTGACGATCACATAAAAGCACTCTGTAAGACAGCAAACAAAAAAAACAGTGCTTTTCACGTGTGGCTAATTACCTGAACTATGAAAAGTGTAAAATCCTATAAAATACATTTATAATGTCCAATTTTAACTATTGCCCTCTGATCTGGATGTATCATGGGAAGGCCTCAAGCAATCGGGTAGATCGTGTCCAACACAGGGCTTTAAGAGGTTCTGCATAATGACTTCAATGTATCATATGAGGTTCTTCTTGCAAGAACAGATGAACGAAAAGTTCACTCAAAAATCTGCAAAAGCTAATGCTTTCAAATTTTTAAGTGTCTATCAGAAGAAAATCTATCATTCATGTGGAAATTCTTTGAAAAGCGAGACATTAAATATAGACTACGAACAAAAAACAATTTGCCAACAACAAATGTAAAAACAAACACAATTGGGGCTAATTCTTTCATATCCAGAGGTACTCACCTTTGTAACACACCACCGGATGATATAAAAAATATGACCTCAATTGCAATATCTAAAAGAGAGATCAAAGAGTGGAATGGGGGTAAATGCAACTGCAAGATCTGTAAATAAAACTATAGTGAGATCCTAACAAAAAAACTTAGATTGGTAATTGGTTATTATTTCTTTGCTCTAGTTATTTTTATCATTATTGTTTAACTTTTGTATTATTGTAAATAGTTGTTATGAAGTAGCTTAGCAAACTTTGTATGTAGACCCAACTTTAAAGAATTTCGTAATTTTTTTTGACACTTCATGATTATAATAATATATTTTAAGTATACAATGATACACCTCACTATATTAAGGCAGTGTATAATTGACAAGTCTGCTATATATATATATATATATATATATATATATATATATATATATATATATATATATATATATATATATAACACCTACACACACGATACAAAGCAATTACGAAAATGTATTTGAGTTAATATAACCATGTCTTTAAAAGTGAAGCAAATCAGGGTTGGTCCAACTTTTGTTTCTTCTACAAAAGATGTAGTAGCTGCATCTAACTGCTATGTTCATTGTTTTCAGTATCACATTTTGCTTAGTCTTTTCGTCAAAATGCAAGTCTTTGAGCATTGACAAGAGAGATTCAGAAGAAGTTTCAAATATTCCGAGGGCACTCATAGAAAGGTTGACAAATTTTACCGTCGAATATGAATTCTGGAGGCTACCAATAAGAGGATGATACTTATTAGCCTTGCTATCGCTATCTAGTTTTATATTGGATTCAAAGCCAACAGTGAGTTCCAGTACGTAGACAGTAGCATTGTTGAGCACTAGCACCAGCTCTGGTCGAAGAGAATCACCAGTTATTAAAGATGGAGATGGAAAGATAGGAAGGTCTGCGAATAATGAGCTATTCGCTATAGATGAGAGAGTTTTGGCAATATGTAGCAAAACGGAATTATGACGCCAGGTATAGCTACCATCTTGAAGATAGGATTTGCAACTAGAAACAATGTGCTGGAGAGTCTCAGACTGGAAGCAAAAAGAGCATGCAGATATAGTGGAGAGAGACCATTTGCAGAGATTTTTGTTAGTAGCAAGTGTATTGTTGATATAGTTGACGATAAAGTTAAAGATGTTTTTAGGCATATTATGATGAACTTTAGTCGAAAATTTGCGAGTATTCTTACTGCTTTGAAGAAGTATAGATGAGATAACGAAGCCTTGTGACTTCAGTTCGTGATGAATACGGTCTTCATTGTCATTTTGAATAGCGGAGAACTTGTATGGCGATATTGATCATATTGTATGTTACAACCAGAGCTAGTATGAGACCAAAGAGCATTTATGTCATTATTAGAAGATGACTTCAGTGCATTTCTGAAAACTACTTGGCATTGAGCAAATTTTGTTGAAAGAAGAACAAAGCTAAAACCATATTTCGATTTCGACAAAACAAGGTTGCTAAGGGTGGCACTGATCGGTAGCTCAAGCCATTGACGGATATAGTTAGAAACACGGTTATCCATGATAATTTAGAAAGAACAAATGATGGTATAGCAAGAGTTTGTTTTTCGGGTGACAAGGAATGTCATCCAGTTTTCTTATCAAGTCAGTAACAAGCTGTAAGGCTTCAGGCAAATGATCAAAGTTATCCATTGAGAAATTAAAGAAGCGGCCTAAATATTTGAATGACTCACCAATATCCACAGTTGGGACAGTAACCTGGTTAATGAACAACTTTGGGAGATACTACATGGATGCAGTAGATGACTTTCTGATTCCGAATGTCGAACATTTATCGACTCTAATAATCATGTTGGCCCAGGTACACCATCTTGTAAAGTGATTTAGAAGAATTGGTTCTCGTTTCTAAGCCAGTTATAGCTGAGCGTTATCAGCAAATTGAAACCAATGGATAGCAAGGAGGGAACTAGTACTAAATCCACATTGTTTGAACTTTTGGTCAGAGATATAGCGGATAAAGCATAAGTTAAAGTTAGTGGGTTCAAGCAATCCCCCTGAAGGACAAAACGGCCCACTTTAATAAAGGGTGTTTGAAAGGCGTTAGTAATGATAGAAGTTTGAACATTTTGAGTAAAGACTGCGAGTTAGCATTTGAAAGTGATCCGTAATGTGATGATATCTTAAAACTGAGGGAATGAGGCTATGATGTACTTAAACTTAAACTTAAAACAAACTTTTCCGTATCAGAGAGAGAATAATCTGAAAGGTTTACGATATGTTTTTCTTTGCCATTCAACATGCCACAGAAACCTTTCTTACGCAAAAGCTGAATGTTCCTGTCATGCTTTTCTTTAGTAACATTTTTAGTTTCAACAAACAGTAAGACGGTGTGGCAATGGGTAGCCCCTTGGGTCTGGCATTAGCAAACATCTTTGTTGGCTTTCATGAAAGTGGACTTTTTGACAACACCGCAAAACCAGGTGTCTACTTTCGGTATGTGGACGATAGTTTTGTCATGTTTGGTTCCGAGCTGGATTGTGACCATTTACAAGAAAAATTGAACTTACTACATCCAACTCTAAAATTCACAATATAGAAGGGGCAAAACAACTCCTTACATTTTCTAGATGTTTTGGTAGAGAAAATGGGCACTGGATTTCTTACCAGCATTTACAGGAAACCAACGCTTACTGGGCAATACATCCGTTGGAATTCCTTCAGCCCAAAGACAAGAAAGATTAGCCTTATTAAAACCTTAGTTCACAGGGCACTCATGATTTGCTCTAAAACTAAATTAGGCCCAGAGCTCGATAGAATAAAACAACTGCTTATTGACAACGGATATCCAGCAGATGTTCTACTTTCTTGCATTAACCAAAAACTAGCCAGCTTTGCAGCAGAAAGACCAATTGGTCTAGAGAAGTGCCCGGTATACCTAAAATTGCCTTGGCTTGATAATGTTTCACCAAAGTTTGAAAATCAAATCAGTAAAGCCATTGCATCTTGTTACTGTGCTGTGAAGCCTCGTGTGGTTTACAACACTAGAGTTATGCTACCATGTGCTAAAAAAGATTGCGTTCCTGCCACTCAAAAAAGTTGTGTTGTTTATGAATTTTCGTGCCGATGTGAAGCTCGGTACGTAGGACACACTACGTAGAGACTAGCAGACAGAATAAAACAGCATGTCCCCGCGAGCATCAGGAAGAAAAGTAATAATGTAAGAGGACAGCTACCAAGTATGTGTAAAAAGAACAATTCTAAACTTAATTGTGAGTCGGCCATAGGACAACACCTTATTGCAAATCCAGAATGCGCCAAAACATATACAGATGAAAATTTTGGGATCATTGGGCAAGTAAGATCGTCGTTTCATTTAAGTGTTTTGGAATCTGTTTACATCAAGACTCAAATCCCAGTCTTGTGTACACAAAAAGAGTTTGTTTTCTCATTGGGACTCTTCAAACAAACTATGTTAATAGGTCCTAATTGGTCACACTTGGGGCCAATTAGACGCATCCTAACACATTAACTGCATCTGGATATATATTTCGGTTTACTTTTAAGTCATTATCCGACGTTTTTATACTCTGATAAGTTTCGGACGAAAAAAAGCTTTCAGTATGTCACAATAATGTTGCCGCTTTTTCGTGCTGTGGTAAAGTTCTGTAGTATCAACAGACTATTTTCATTAGACGATTGAAAGCTTCTTGTTCTCTATGCTCCCTCGATAAAATATCTATCATTCCTTTTAAGCTGCATGAACTGCTTCTGGATATATATTTCAGTTTACCTTTAAGTCATTATCCGACATTTTCATACTCTAATGAGTGTCTGACGAAAAAAGGCTTTCATCATGTCAAAATAGCGTTGCCATTTGTTCTTGCTGTGGTAGAATTCGTCCAATGGTTTTTGTAACCTGATTATGAGAAGGAGGGGATATATCATATGGGACTGAAAGCTCACTAAGAGCGGGAATCCTTGAGGGGATTCCAAGAGATTTTGAAGGATTTACTGAGCGGAAGAAACTACAAAAGAACTGAATGCATGACGAGGAATCAAAGGTAAGAGGTAAAGATGCACTTAGCTTTATGTGTTGTTTAACGTAACTCCAGAGATTTCTTTAAATTTTTTTGTCATGGTCAATGCTCAAATTTGCTCATACATTATCCTTGCGTAGTTGTAATAGTAAAGCCTTTGCGACGCATCTACTTTCATTTGGATCACCATTCAAAACTTTTAGAGCTTTTAGTGACGATTTTAGCATCGACTTAGCTTAGTCTTTGTATTTTGTTAGAAAAAGTGGCGAATTAGAGTTCTTCACAGGACCAAAATTTCTATAAAAATAGTCATATATTATCAAAGTCATTTGTGAAACCACAACATTGGTAGGCTTGTTGTTTACATCTTCTATAGGCAGTGCACCGACGAAGAAATCGTTTGCGAGTTTCCAATCCAAGTCAGAAGTGGGGATTCTAACACCAGGCTTGGTACCAGGCATTGTGCTAAAGTAAATTTCATTATCAAGTTGACCAGTATCATCATAAATCTGAGTTATATGTTGGTGTTCAAACGTTTCCTGTTCAAGGCCTTTAATTACCCGACAGCTTTGCTGGTGCATTTTTAAACCACGTAGACCGTTGCAAAATTTGCCACAGCAGCATTTCATTTCAGAACAATTACTTATATCTTTGGATCTCTCAAGAATTGTAGTAATGGGAGTAGATGTTGATTCAGCATTATTCAATGCCGGATTACTGTTTCTGTCTAATCTTAACTTCTCCTTGCAACTACAAGTATGCAGACATAGCGATTTGAATTCCCCACCACAAAACGAACAAATCACAAATACCATCAAAATCGTACTAAGTTCGTAACGAAACATGATCAAAGTGCTTAATGTCAATATAAAATACAATATAACGATATATTTGCAGACAATACAGGAAAATCGATAAATCGTTATGGTTGTGCACAACAAAGCGTCTGATGCTCAGCTCAATAACCATAATTTTCTTTGTTGAAACTTGCTCATATAATCGTTATAATCTAATCATACAAATACAAATCTCGCTAACAACAGGTAACTTGTATTTGGTTTGCCTGGTAATACAATAATTATATAATGCTACAATGCTACAAAGGATAAGTAAAAGGGTATTAGTAGATAGTGGTAGTTAATAGGTTAGAAGTTCTGGATTAGTCCACGGCTTATTTCGCATACAGAAAATATAATAGGTAGTACGGATTATGATTGTTATTAATTTCTTGAGGATATGTTTAGGATGCTTTTCTTCACAATCAAGATCCTTGTATATTTGGATATAAGCATCATAAGAATTCCCGAAGATACTAAGCGAACTGATAGAGATGTTTATAAATTTAACTTTATGGTAATCAGATGATAGTTCTTGTATAACGTTACGGTATTTCTCATATTGTCTAATTGCATTATTATCAATAAGTTTCAAAACCCACGGTAAGTTCGATTATATATAGGATGTCATTAGCAGTGGAAAGAAGCATATCAGGACGAAATTGCTCACCAGTAATGATGCAGGGGGAGAGAAGGCCTGGAAGGTCGACAAAAAGGGAGTTATCTTTGATATCTTTCAAGGTTGAGGCAATCAAATGTAGTGCTGAGTTGTGTCTCCATGTGTAGCCACCTTCTTCCAGATATGTTTTACAACCAGCTACAACATGAAGGAAGGTCTCTGATTTTAAGCAGAAACAGCAATCTGATGATTGAGAGAGATTCCACTTTTGAAGATTGTTAAGTGTAGCAAGAGTGTTTTTGAGGTATCTAATGGTGAAGTTAAAACTATTTTTCGGAAGTTTACTCTGTGTAGAGGACCATAAAGAGTTCAGAGCCTTCAAGGAATGATTGAGCAAAAGTGATATAATAAAGCCTTGAGATATCAATTGTTTGGAAAGTTTATCAGTATGTTCTTGTTGTACTACCTGTAAAACCTGTTTAGTATTTTGATAGACATCATATTGTATGTTTGTTCCATAACTGGTAGATTTCCATAGTGAATTAATAGTATCACTGGATGAAGACTTAAGAACCCTGCGGAGGACATTTTGACACTGCAGGAGTTTGGTAGATGGAAGCTGGAAATTTAAGCCAAACTTGCTTTGGGGAAGGATAATGCCGCTAAGAGTAGAGCTAATCGGAAGCTCTAACCATTTGTGAACAAATCTTGTAGTAACAGAGTCTTAATTTTTCAACAACCCAAGTCTTAGAAAGGTTTGTAACAGTAAGCGGCCAGGACAACTTAGAAAGAACCCAACAATGATATAGAAGTAGCTTGTTTGATGGTAGGATTGTAAACGAATCTATACGCTGCAACATATTCAAGAGACAAGATTGTATTTGGACACTATGGTCTTTATCATCCATCTCGAAATTAAAATAGCTGCCAAGATATCTAAATGACTGCCCAGATTTAACAGAAGGAACAATTTCCTTATTTATAAAGAGCTTTGGTTGAGATTGCATGGAGCGAGTAGAATACTTTTTCAAACCAAAAGCAACACATTTATCGACTCTAATTTTCACCACAGACCACTGACACCATTTAGTAAAGCAGTTGAGTAGTAGTTGATTTTTTCGTTCATCCGTAGTGACAACTGCAACATCATCTGTAAATTGAAACCAGTGTATGGGATTATATAGGCGATCATTTTCATCATGTGGAGTGAAGCCAAATTGCTTATATTTCTCTTGTCTAATAAATTGTATAAAGGTATTGAAACACATGTTGAACAACAAGGGGCTGAGGCAGTCCCCTTGAAGAACACCTTTGCGTACAAGAATGGGAGGAGTATTATATTTATCAGTGATAATAGATGTATGGAAATTTTCATAAAGACTAGATATTAAAGCTTGAGCTTGCTGTGGTACATGGTGATAGCAAAAGACTTCGCTTATTAAATTATGATGAACTTCACCAAATTCATTTTTTAAATCGAGTAAGGTTATCACTATGGATCTCTGTTTTATGCGTGCCTTGTTGATGATATGCGCCATCATAGAAGTATGCTCTAGCACTCCTGATACCTTAGGTGTAAAGCCTTTTTGAATCTCGACTTCAATAAAGTTGTTTTCCTTGAGAAAAGTAAAGATTGAATCCCAGAGACAAGAAGTAAAAACTTTCAGAGGAACCGATTCAAGGGTAATAGGCCTAAAGTTTGAAGGGTCATCATTGCTTCTCTTTTTTATGGGCTAATACAGTGCAAGCCTATTTCCACTCAGTAGGCACTTGAAGAGATTCCTACACAAAGCGAATTACTTCAATAAATATAGCTCTAAGATAAGGGTATCTCTTGAAGCATATAATCGACAATTTGTCGAGCGGGCATGGTTGAACCTGATTACTTCATTCTTCGTATTACACGAGTAACTTTTTGATAACTAGGAGGAGAAAGATCGAAAGGAGTAGACGGTTCTGAAAATTTTGGAATCCAACTCGGAGTAGAAAACGTTTGAAATGGTCTGACTGTAGAAAATATCTTGATAAAAAATTCCGCGCAATGGTCGCGTGTGAAAGACGGCAGGACAGAGGAGCCCCTTTCTAAAACGTTCTTAACAAAACCCCAGAAGTTCTTACGTATATAGTTATCTTGATTTCCTATGTTTACTGAGGAGTTTCATGAGGTCTGCTTACTTTTAAGAATAGGCGAGAAACATATTTAATTTCAGGCAAAGGCTCGTTACGATATTTGACTTTCCTCAGTTTTTGTTTAAGAACCTTTGCGGTCAAATCCTTATATTTACTATAGAATTCGTTAGATTGATTGGCAGAATTTACTGTTCAACAAGTGGCTTTAAAATAATTATAAATTGAATCGCTCACGTATTTAATGGTGGAGTCAAGGGAGTTCGGCTGTATTTTAATGTTCACTCTGACAACTAAAGCCTAGCTCTCGACCTGCACGTGGTGGAGCTACATGGAACCAACAAAGAGAAGGGGCGAGGACGAGTTTTTGGCGCCTGTTAACCAGATGTTCCGGGCAGGTAGGGCTCGTTAGCCTTGATAGGCAGTCTACATAGGAGAAGGAAAACTCCGAATTCAAACCGAGGGGTAGGAGAGGCTCCTAAAACCTTGGCTGGTAGATCTCCTAAGAGAAGGAAAACTCTGATTTACAATCCGAGCATTTTTTCGGTGGTTCTGGGTTACCCGGGTGAACTACTGATAAAATGCCCCTGATTAATGAGTTGGTGCCTCTTGAAAAATACTGGTGATGGTACAACCTAAAATTTGCTTCTTGGCAGTAAGAATAAAATGCGCTTCATTGCTGAGATGCAAATTAGAATAAAATCATGCCGCATCGGTCGTCGTGCGGATAACCAAGTACCGCGTCCCTTAGCGAGGAACCAGGCTGAGGTCGAAGAGTCTGCTAGTGGAACAGATTTCTCTCAATCCTTGGATAGTCATCAGAACTGGTATCAACCCAACCCCGGAACTACCAAGAACAACAGCACAAGCAACCAAAAAGAAAGTGACACGCACAAAGTGGACTAGCGAGGAATATAAAGAAGTTGTATTTGCATTTTACTGTGCACTTAATAAACCAATAGGAAGAAATGTCACAGAAACAACTTTTAATATCTGGAAAAAACATTCCAAACATCCACGAGATTATCTTGAATGCAATAAGCTAGCAAATGTCCGTAGAGATATCCTTAAGAATAGCCGTCTTAGTGATCCTGAGATAGAAGTGATGAAGAAAAAAGCTTGGGCTGAAACCCAAGGCAGCGAGAAAGGGATAGATAAGTCTCAAACCGAAACTGTGAATGAGGTTAATGACGGACAGAGAGAGAAGAATACGGATGTTTGCGGAGGAGGAGAAGTCAGAGAAAATGCCAGAGAGGTTACTAATATTGAACGCCAAGAAAAAGAGGGTGTAAACAGAAATGGAGTTTATGATCTAACCTTTGCAGAACAAAATAAAATTGTGTTAAGTCAAGTGATAAACGAAATAAGAGAATATGCCAAAATAAAGAATATAGAAATGAAAGACAGACAGTCTCTAGTTAAGATAAGAAATAATAAACAAGCTTTGAAGCAGATAAAGATTGCAAATTATGCAATGAAAGGAATATTAGAAGAGTTCGAACCAGATCATACTGAAATGAACCAACTAATATATGCTACCGCTTACGTAGTCAGTTCCCAAACCAACAATTTTAAGGACAAGAAATCCAAACCAAATAACTGTAAGAAGCCAAAATGGAGAGAAAAGATCGAAAGAGAGATTGGACATTTTAGATGAGAAATGTCTATCCTGGAGGAACTATCAAAGGGAGTATCTGTCAAAACTCGTAAAGCAAGGAAAGTTATTCGCAAGTACAATTTATCTTCAGAACAAACTAGAATCCCTGAAATAAAAGAAACATTAAAACAGAAATCGAACTGAAAGCTCAAAGAATCCGTTGTATGAAAAAAGAACAAAATTTTTAAAAACGATCCAAAAAGGCTTTATCGTGAAATTGGTAAGAAAACTATTGAAGTAAAGGATATCCCAAGTGAAAATGAAATAAGGAATTTTTGAGGTAATATATGGAGCAACGATAAAGGTTTTAATGCAGATGCTGAGTGGAGTGACAGAGTGGCGGAGAAGTACAAAGATATTGAAACACAATCATGGGATGACATCAACATTGAGGAATTGGAGTGTGCGTTAAAAAAGTCACAATAGTGGAAGTCTCCTGGTATAGATAAAGTCCCAAATTACTGGCTATATCACATGTTTGCCATGCATGAGTTCATGACAAAAAAGATATCTGAGATAATTAGTGAACCAGATAAAATGCCAAATTGGCTTGCAGAAGGGACCACCTATCTCCTTGCTAAAACAACAGAGACCGCAAATGCCAAAAATTATAGACCAGTCACATGCCTATCAACTACTTATAAAATTCCTGCATCGATACTAACAGATAGAATGTACGCATTCATGGAAGCTAATAAACCTTTCCCATTAGAGCAAAAGGGTTGCAAGAAATGATCCTATGGATGCATAGATCAGCTACTGATAAATTGTATGCTGATGGAAAATTGTCAAAGGAACCATCAGACTCTAAGCATGGCTTGGATAGATAGAAAGGCGTTCGATAGTGTACCACATGACTGGATCCTGAAGGCTCTTGAAATTTTTAAGCTTTCACCAACTATTATTAACTTTTTACAACATAATATGGGATTATGGAATACCAGCCGTATGTTAACTCATGCAAGTGGTATGACAAATACTGAAAATCTACGAATAAAGTGTGGAATCTTCCAAGCAGATTCGCTTTCACCACTTCTATTTTGTATTTCAATTATCCCTTTATCAGTTCAACTTAATAATGCTGGCTGTGGTTATCAGATTATGGGTAAGTCAATAAATCACCTATTTTACATGGACGATTTAAAGCTTTTTGCCAGGAATGACAATGAACTTACTGGGTTATTCGATACTTACATTCATAAAAGGAAAAATTGTCAAAGCTGAAAATATTACTCTTGATGTAAGCACCACTATTAAAGAACTGGAGCAAGAAAGGACATATAAATACCTAGGTATACAAGAAGCTGAAGGGGTATCAAACGCAGCTAATAAAGAAAAAGTCAGGAAAGAATTCTATCGTAGAGTTAGAGCTATACTTCAAGCTGAGCTTAATGCCAGAAATAAGATCATGGCAATTAACTCATTGGCAATACCTATAGTCACTTACGGCTTTAACATCCTAAATTGGACAATGTCAGAAATAAAGCGACTAGATATCTAGGCCAGGAAGCTTTTAACCATGAACAAAATGCATCACCCCAAAGCTGATGTTGATAGGCTTTATATCCGTAGATCTGAAGGTGGAAAAGGACTGCTGCAACTAGAATTTTGTATAAGACCATAACCATTGGTCTTCAAACATACTTAGATTCAACCCAGGACTGGATGTTACAACTTGTAAACAGGCACGAGAAAACCAAAAATGTCCACTCTGTTAGCTGCCAAAGTAAAAAGTTTATGACTGAGCTAGAACTAGCACCGATTTAATGAGTGAAACACAACCAACGACAAGAGCAAATATTGTAGAACAGGAGGCAAAAAGGAAAGGATTAGATGCAATCAAAAGTAAATGGGAGCAGAAGCCTTTACATGGCCAATATGCACTACGAAGCAAAGACCCTGATATAGACCAAGCCAATACTCACCAATGGTTGAGGTGCGCTGGACTCAAAGCAGAGACAGATGGTTTCATAATGGCAGCACAAGACTAGAGTCTATACACAAGGAACGATCGGGTAAATGTAATTAAAAATGGAACTGACACATTTTGAATAAGAAATTAATAATGCAGATTATGTGAGATAAAATTGAAACAATTGACCACCTAGTTGCAGGATGCCCAATACTTGCACCAAAGGAATACAAAGAACGGCATGATAAAATGGGACAGTATTTACATTGGAGAATATGCCAGCACTATAATGCTCAACATGCTGAAAACTGGCATGAACATCACCCAGAACCAGTTACAGGGGGAAATGATGCAACTATCCTTTGGGACTTCACAATACACACGGACAGATCAGTTAAAGCAAATCGGCCAGATATTACTGTGAAAGACCACGAAGAAAGGACATGTTTGTCGATTGATATGACAGTGCCTTCTGATAGAAACGTTTCACTTAAGGAGTATGAAAAAGTTAGCAAATACAAGGACCTGGAAATTGAAATACAGAAGATGTGACATTTGAAAACGACAGTAATACCAGTAGTAATTGGGGCATTAGGCATGATAAAGAGGAAATCTGAAGATCATATCAAGCAAATTCCTGGGAACCCTTGTCTGCAAGAATTGCAAAAGATAGTACTGAATGGAACAGCTCAATTAATGCGGCGTTGATTATCCATGTGATCAAAAATACTGTTATTTCGCAATCCAACGACTAACATTAGCCAAGTGCTACAGTTATAGAGTACATAAAACTTCACCTTCCCTTGCCCTAGGTTATGGGATATAACTCGGCAAGAGATTGTATTCAATGGAAAACTAGCAAAATAGAGCCCGAATAACAATAATAACAGGTGAAGGGTTGAGCCAATTGACTTAAAGTGAGGAGTTAGGCATCCTCTACGGCCCTAGCTGTCTTTCCGCTTTCTTTCCTTTTTCTGTATCTTACTACCTTCAGTTGTTGCCAAGAATTCTAGGATCGTTGATAAGTACTACCAAAGAACGAAATATAAGATCTAGGTAGAGGCATTTAGCTCCTGGAAAGATCAGACTTCAAGATAGCGAAAGGAACCCTAGTGGGTTCTCTTAGCTGGGCTAGATGCAACCCCGTACTTCAGTTCGGGACCCTTAGGTTATTCTTGGCAACTCTTCCTTTATGGGTAGATGGAGCTCATAAGCCGTGGTGAAGGCACTCCATCTAGGAGAAGGAAAACTCCGATCTCAAACCACGGTGGATGGGGCTCTTCAGCTTTGGTTGGCAATTCATCTAGTAAGGATTTCCCAATAAGAATATATCCGCGAAGTTGAAAATACTGCGTTGGTGTCCAGTGCGGGATAGACCACCTCATTAAGGGTAGAGAGGCCTCTTTAAGTCTGTTTAGACAAATCTCTCTAAGGATGGTGTCCCGATAAAAACACCGGTGGTAGTGGTACCTTATCAACACTACCTTTTACGTTTTAAATATGAATTTACGTTCTAAATCATACCGCATCGCCCGTCGCGCAGGTCAACAAGGGGCGCGTCCCTCAGGGGTAGACCAGCCTGGGGTCGAAAAGTTAGCTACTGAGTCTATTTCTTCCCAGAAAGCAAGTTCAGATGGTCACCAGGACAGAAGAAATTCTAATCTTGGCCCTTTAGACTCAATACCAACTCAAAATCAAAAGGAAAAAAGAAAAAAATGGACTAGGGAAGAATACAGGGATGTAATGTACTGTTTTTATTATAGTTTGGAAAATCCAGAAATGAACAATACTGATGGAACTTTCATTAAATGGTTTGAATGAAATAGTAGTAGTGAAAAAGGGACTATTTAGATGCAAACAAGTTGGCAAATGTTAGACGCTATATAACCCGCGAAAGGAAATTGACGTATGAAGAGCTTGATTATATAAAAACACAAGTTAAAAATGAGATAAAAAGTAGTCTTTATGAAGAAACTATGCTGGAAAGACACCGTGATCATGAAAAAAGAGAGCTACCTGCAGCAGCTACCAGAAAGAATGGTGAATCACCTGATAACCTAGTTATGAAGGATATTTTTATCGAAAAAAGAGAAAGTGAGGGAAACGAAATCGTGTCTATGAAAATTGATATTTTCGAAGAACACTCAACAGTGCTACATACTGAATTAAGGGACAGACAAGTTCTGTTGAAAATTAAGAACAGTCGTAAATATAGAGCTATATTAGATGTAGCAAATAAAGCAATACAAATAATATGTAATGAACTAAATCCCAATTTAACTTGTTTAAATGAATTACTGTATTTAGCTTGAAAAGTCCTTCAAGAGAAATGTGGTTTAAAGTTACAGAAGAAAAGAAGGAACATACGTGGCACGAATAAGCCAAAGTGGCAGTTAAAGATAGAACAAGAAATAGAAACATTTCGAAGAGAAATCTCCTTATGTGAGGAACTTCAAAAGGATAAAGAAATACTATCCGGTAATGCAAAGAACATAATGAGAAAGTATAAGATAGTCAACAAAAGTCAGATCCCAAGTATTAAAGAAGAACTTAAGCAAAAGTTACAGGTAAAGGCACAAAGATTGCGTAGATATGAAAAGCGATCTAAATTCTCTCGCCAAAACAAAACCTTTGAAACTGATGCAAAAAAGTGTTACAGAGAAATTAATAAGTGATCAATCTCAGTAAAAAAAATTCCATCGGAAGAAGAGGTGTAGGAATTTTGGAGTAAAATCTGGAGAAATGAGAAAAGTTACCAAAAACTGCTGCTTGGTTGAATGATCTAGAAAGAAGCACTAATAATATCCGAAAACAAGAATGGAAAAATATAACTGTTGAGGAAATAAATGAAGCTTTGAAGAAGTCACACAAGTGGAAATCTCCTTGGATGGACCAAATACCAAACTTTTGGCTTGATACTCTTTCGTCTACCCATACACAACTGGCAGTAAACTTCAATAAAGTAATGAAAGATCCCACCTTGGCACTAATGTGGTTTTGCCAAGGTATCACATATCTCCTCCCGAAAAGCAAAGACACTGAAAACCCTAAAATTGTCGACCAGTAACTTGTTTATCAACATTATCTAAGCTACTGACTTCTATACTAGCAGAAAGAATATACAAACACATGGAACAGCAAGATATGTTCCTAATTGAACAAAAGGGCTGCAGAAGAGGATCATATGGAACTAAAGATCAGCTACTAATCAACAAGACGATTTTGGAAAATGCACACACAAAACATAGGAATCTCAGCACCGCATGGATTGATTACAAAAAGGCCTTCGATAGTTTCCCACATGAATGGATAATACGATCACTTGAACTATTCGGAATTTCCCCTGTGCTTATTCATTTTTTAAATTTATGTATGTCCTTATGGGAAACGAATCTGCACCTTTCTCACTCCAATGGAACTCTTACTTCCAGTGGTATGCAAATAAAATGTGGTATCTTCGAAGGTGACTCTTTCTCTCCTCTACTGTTTTGTCTTGCGCTTATTCCTCTATCCCAATTGCTGAATAAAACTGGATACGGTTATAGAATCGAAAAGAGAGAGATAAATCACCTTTTTTACATGGATGATCTGAAGATCTTTGCGAAAGATGATACAGAACTGGAGAAACTCTTGGACACTGTAAAAACCTTTAGTGATGAAATAGGAATGGAATTCGGCCTGGATAAGTGTGCCAAGGCAACATTCAAACATGGAAAGATGGTTAAATCTACAAACGTAGTATTAAATGACAATACAGTGATAAAAGAATTAGATCAAGAAAATACATAAAAGTACCTCGATGTGAATGAAAGCAATGGTATACCACACTCTAACATGAATAAAAAATCCGGAAAAAATGTATACGTAGAGTAAGGCCAATCATTAAAACGGAATTAAACTCAAAAAACCGTATTACTGCAATGAATACTCTTGCAATACCTGTCGTTACATATAGTTTCAATGTTGTAAATTGGAATCTAAAGGAACTGAAGAAGCTAGACACAAAAATAAGAAAGCAATTAACTTGTAATAGAAGGCATCACCCGAAATCAGACGTTGCCCGTCTATACATACCTAGAAGAAGAGGAGGTAGGGGAATGATCCAGCTAGAACTTTCTTATAAAACTTCCACAATTGGACTTTGCAAATATTTAGAGAACACACAAGATTGGATGTTAAAGCTTGTCAACTTACATGAGCAAAATAAAAAGTTACATTCTATTACAAAAGAATCTCACAAGTTTTCACGAGAGCTAGAACTTGATTTGCAAAATGATGAAGAAGGTATTCCTACTGTTATTGCAAAGAAAACCAAGCAAAAAGCAAAGGAGCTAGGCCTGAAACAAATTGCCAAGAGATGGGAGGAGAAACCTCTTCATGGATAGTTTGTCACTCGAAGCAAAAATGCAGATGTTGACGAATTGGCTACCCATCAGTGGCTAAGAAGTTCTGGACTTAAGGGGGAAACTGAGGGGTTTATTCTTGCGGCCCAAGACCAAAGATTATTATATGCAGGCACTATTCAATAAGCACTCCTTCGAATTGGTATGAACACCATCCAGACCCAGTAACTGAGGGAAAATACGTCTCTATTTTATGGGATTTTCCCATTCACACTGATAAGACTATACAAGCAAATCGTCCTGATATTGTTATCAAAGACAAAGGGAACAATACCTGTCTCCTGATTAATATGAGTGTACCTTCAGACAATAATGTTGCAGCAAAAGTGTTTGAAAAACTGAGCAAATATAAAGATTTAGAAATCGAAGTTGGGAAGATGTGGCATCTAAAAACAACAACAATTCCAGTGGTTGTTGGTGCACTTGGTCTCATAAAGAAGGGCACAAATGCATTTATTGAGAAAATTCCAGGGTCCCCATCACTTCAAGAAGTACAAAAAGTAGTCTTGAACAGTACAGCACACGTGTTAAGAAGAGCTCTTTCGCTTTGACTCTTTTCTTCCCATTTCTATTTTTTTTACATCTTTTTTGTACGAAAAACGTCCCCTTCAATCACCCAAGGCTACAAGTGGTAGCCTGTTCATTGATTGTAATATACATATGAAACTTTTGCGTGACATTTGATAGTATTGTTCCACGCGCTTTCCCGTGTTTTGCATGAACGCACATCACTTCTCATTTTGAAGCTCCTGTTCTCCTTAATTTCACAGTGTAAAAGATGGAACCCACCACTTTAGGCATCTTTGCACTATCACAGGACTATATAGCTGTATTTCACTTCAATATTTCCTTGTGGTCCGTCGGGTTTTTATAAAATATGCAAGTATCTTTTTCTGCCAATGAAAGAATAGGAAATGCGACCTCTACCCGTCATATAGCTCAATATAAGCAGGCTTGAGATCGCAGCATGCTTCAGCATATCAACAAACCCGGCGGTTTTGAACAGAGTAAATGCAGACGAATCGAATGATATCAAATTTAGCCAGATATTTTGTAATTTTCACTCGGGTTTTTGGACTTAAAGTCGAAGTAAACACAGAAAAGGCTTGGTTGCTTACAGTTTATGGCAAACTTTAGCACTGAAGGAGCCAACGATCATGGCGATCCTAAGCACAGCAACTGGAGATGTTATGAAGATCATATTAAAGTTGATTTGAACAGGTACCTCAAATAATATACGTTGCTTTTAGGCTTAGGGAATGTGTTGTACAAAAATAGAACACTTGAGACTCATGATTAAACAACATATTAGGGATGAGATGTTGGAAGGAAGGGGATGAAGGTTGAAAATAGTTTGAACGTATTAAAATAGTTGCTACTACTATGGGATTTGCCTAGAAATTGGTATTTTGGGACTAATGTCCTAACCCCCATCATAGACATCACAGCTTTTATGCAGCATATTACGATTTTGTGCTTAATATAGGTGGTCATAGCTCAATTTTTGAAATTTATCAGCCGCCATGGCATGTTGTATAATGACCCTCCATTCTAGCAAATTTTTCCAAAATGTGAAAGTACGTCCGAACCCCCCCCAAATTTATTATCAGCCCTGCTATATTAGGCTTTGTAACATTTCTCAGAAAACAAAAATAGTTTAATGCTAGACAGAACTCTTTCTGGGAACAAAATTATATGCTACAATGTATCAATCAAATTGTAGCTCATCATAGAAAGTATCAAAAGTAATTAACACGATGAAATTGCACTGCAGGGTCTTCCCTAGTAATTTTCAATGTGGCCAATATGGCCTTCCACTCTATTGCCCCCTATTTTAAGGATTTATGCATGATTTTCCTAATTGGTCATCTTATTATGACCACCCTTTATCAAAACCTAGAGAAAGGTGAACCCACCTGTTAATTTGACTTACTACAATCAAGCACACAAGAGTATTCCACCCCAATGACAATAGACCTACAAATATAGTGTTTGCTGTAATATTCAGGTGTGTAATTGTCTCTTTTATGTCTCAACAGATACCTCATTTATAAAGAATTCTGCAATAAGCAGGATTATGAGGATGATACAGAGTGGATGAAAGCTATTTTTGCCAAGTCATGCCTTCACATCAAAATTTCTGATCGGATAGCAACAAATTTGAAAAAAGAAGGGAACAAACTAGTTGCTAAAATAAGGAAGGCAAACAAAAAAGGAGGAAAGTGCACAAAGCAACTGAAAGAGACATGGAAGAAAAACAGATTCACATTTTTGATATACTACAATGAAATGGAAGAAAAGTTGGCACTTGTTAGAAAATTAGATGATGCTCAAAGAGAGAGGGATAAAGTAATACAATTGGATAATGAATGTGAAGCAAAACAAAATGACCAGATGAAATTATATGAAGAAAAGCTTGAAAAGATGAATTCACAATTGAATTATTATAAAACAATGTTTCAAGAGATGGCAAGGAGAGCTCTGGCCATGGAGAAGAAAACAAGAGGCCCATCCAAGCGGAAATCATTTGATGATTTATCAGTTAGGCAACAAAAGCGCATAAGGAATCAACTGAGCCATAAATGTGAGGAGAGCCTTACATTTCTAACAACTTACAATTTTATTGCAATGAAAGTAGAGATTTTTAGTATGGACACAGAAGAGCTGGAAACTTTGAATCTTCTCAAAGAGGATACCATACCTTGCAAGGAAATGACAGATTCTGAAGTAAAGAAATTGAACATGATATTGCTTGTGAAAGAAAATTTCAATATTTCAGACAAGGCATTCAAGGAATTATCCATGCTCAGTGAAGATTTACCAAGTTTTCATTCAATTTCAAAAAGGATCAAGGAACTTGATGATCAAGTTGTCATGGTTGATTGTCCTAATGGCACTGAAGGTGTCCAAACTTCGTTTATGCAATCTTTGCTGAAAAATTGTGAAAGGCTTCAAAAAGATGGTGTCATCAAAGACTGTGTTTCAATCAAGTTTTCTGGTGATGGAACATGGGTGGGGAAAAGGCTACATGTTGTAAATTTTACATACACAATTATAGAGGAAGGGAAAAGGGCCATGGCTGACAAAGGAAATTATTGCTTAGCTATTTTGAAAATAAAAGAAAACTATAATGAAATTCGTCATGGCCTTGAGGATTTAATAAATGATATGCAGTCCTCAATGAGATTACTGTTAATGGTAGGATACTGAGAGTTATTTACTATTTAGGGGGAGACTGGAAGTTTCTTGCCTGTGTTTGCGGTATTGGTGCAGCAAATTCTGAGTATGCATGCATTTGGTGTATATGCAGCAAAAAAGAACGTTGCAAGAAAGAAATGAGCTGGTCTATTACAGATGAAACCAAAGGTGCAAGGACTGTTGACAAGATTTCAGCCTGGCAGAGAAGAGGCAGATACAGTTGCAAAAATGCACCACTGTTTGATTTTATTCCTATGAAGAATGTTGTAATAGATGTTCTGCACCTATTCTTGAGAATATCAGATGTTTTGATCCAAGAACTGATTATTGAACTGCAACGTTCAGATGCAATCAATGATCTTCAAATTTTCAATAAAGATTTTGACCGTGAAAAAAATGTGCATATGGCAAAATATGAAAATTTTCTCAGGAAAGAGTTGAACATATCTTTCAACTCGAACATAAACCGTGATTCCAAAAAGCTTGAATACAGAGACTTGACTGGTCCTGAGAACATAAAACTTTTTGAAAATATAAACTTGAGTTCCCTCTTAGTAAACCAAGATCTGGCACTTAAAATGCAAAATCTCTGGGACTGTTTTTTCAATCTAATGAATGAGATCAAAGGATATTCATTTGATGATTTCAAAATAGACACCATAAAAGCTGGACTTGTTTCCTGGTTTGATGATTTTCTGGCGTTCTTTCAGAGTAAAGATATCACTCCCTATATACATGCCTTTGTAAACCATGTTCCAGAATTCCTCGGGTTACATGGAAGCTTGAATCTTTTCAACCAGCAGGGACTAGAGAAGTTTAATGATGTAACATCAAAGATATTTTTCAAAGGAACAAAATATGAGAGGGATAGAAGCACTTCGCCAGTCTATGCTAAAACGCCACAGAATACATGTTTTGGAAACAGAGGGTGATATCAGAGAAAAAAGAATTATGAGATGCAGAAACTGTCAAGGGAATGGCCACACAATATTGACCTGCATGAATCAATGCTGTGATTGTGGTACTGCGATTTGCTGTAAGCATTTAATAAAAGTAGGTAATGTGTGGCTGAAAGAATGCAGTCAATACTTAATGGTGTGATCAGCATAGCTTTTGTTTGTTAAAATTTTAGGTTGTTCATGATAGAGTGCAATAGTTTCATTTGCTGTTGCATTGGTTGCATTAATAGGTATAATAAATCCTCAGTAAGCATATCACTAGAGTAAGCACCTACACTTAAATAAGCACCCCAACACCTCAACTGTGAAAGATGGGGCCTTATTCGAAACTTTGGCCCAGAATGAGTTTCTGAGATGTAAGCTTTAGTCTTGCAGAAAAGGGGAGGGCACTTAATTGAAAGAGTGGGAATAAACAACAAATTTTGTACTTCTTTTCCTTATTGTCAGTCATTAATTAGATTGACTATAGCAGAGAACTATGTAGGTTCTTGGGCACTTATACAAGGATTTATAGTACTTGTATTTTATATACCTAATCAAGACATTATACTCATTATTTTTGTTCAACATAAAATTTTCAAAATTACAGTTATTGTGTTGAACAAATGGTAGTTATCTTCTTCTTTCATAGAGAGTTCTGTTACCATCACCTCTGACAAAAACTAAATCAATAGTTGGTTGTTGCTCATTAGCGACTTCAACATAAGCTCCACCCTGATACAAAAATTCTTTAATTGGCTGTTTTCTGGTCATCTTGATCTTTAATGTGTTATCCACGACATACGCGAAGTCACCAGCTGAGTTGAAGATTCTCTGATGCCAACCCTTTCCCAGATTCTGATCCAAGTCAGAAATGCTTTCTGGAACGACGTATTTGTGCTCTCTCCAATGCAAAGTTGGTAGGCCATGCACAAAATTTTGAAACACATCTTCATCAACTTCAATTTGAATTTTGACTTCTGGATTGTTAAGCCTATGACTCCAAAGCTTCTGCTTTATTGAGATTCTAACTTTCTGGCAACACATTGTGAATCTCTCTCCCATAGTCTTAGGAGATGGTAAAGTCAACTTTCTCTTTAACGCAAGGGGACACAAAGTACCATCAGTGTTAGGAATCCATCTGTCATACTTGGTCGAGTAACCAACATAGTGAATCTTCACCATTTTTCGCTGGTGATCCTTTTCAACAATTTCGACGTCGTAAAGATCTCCCTGTTTCCATATTGCTTCATGTGAACAAGTATGCAATCTCTTGCTTGGATATTCCTCTTCGTAACGACTAATTTTTCTCATCACTCTCTTCGGCCTGGCAGCCATTTTAGAATTTGCCGTAATCCATCAACGATTTAAAAGAACCAGTCAAATGGTGAAATGTCACTATACTTCGAAAACGAGGCGAGAGAGCAGATGTCTCAGTTGATAAAGAGAAAGTTTCATACGAGTTTATCAAAGAAAACGCATTCAAATAATAATAATGATAATAATGGAAACGTCCTGGGTATGAAGTTAAACTGCATCCGGTTGTGGAGCTTCGACGTAAGAAAATGAGGTTACCCTTTGCCACAACTACCTCCAGGTCCCCCTTGAGCAAGGTGTAGGACCTGTTTGCTTCCCCCGAGTTCATGAAGTTCCGTGTTGGCGTCCGGCGGGGGTTAGTCTGTCTCATGGGTGGGGTGGGCTCTTTAGCCATGGTTGGCAGCCATCCTAGTGATGGTGTCACGAGAAAAATACCGTTGGTAGTGTCACCTAAACTCACTATCCTCCCGAGAGTGTAGTATGGATTACCAGAAAATAGCAAATAACGGCGTGAATGAGACTGGAACCAAAGGGGAAGGCCTCTCGCCTGGTAGGTGTCTCTTGGCCCAGCAGCATGAGCCCGTTCGTCATCAAGCTACTGCTAGGAGGATTAGGCGAAAGTGGTCACAGGATGATAACAGGATTGTTATGGAATGTTATTATCGCAGCGAACCAGGTCGTATTGGTTACAGGAAAAGAATGCACAGTATATGGACTAGTAAAGATATGTTCCCTGTTACTGAACAAAGGTAAATAGATCATAAGAGTCAGACAATAAAGAAGCAATGGCTTCCAATTTGGAGCTTGAAGAGATTAAGCAATCAATTGAAGATGCATTATACGGACAGATAGAACAGTAGATTGAGTATGAAAATAGAAGCGAAGAACTTAGTGATTATATGACTAGTTGTGGTCATGAGGTGCCTGATGGGAATGATTGGTTTTATGCTATTGAAGAAGTAAATGATGAAGAGAGAGACATAATTAAACGTTAAATGAGATAAATAAGAGGGAAAGAACTAGATTGCCGTCACTGAGAGGCATTGAAAAAGGAAAATTATATGCAGCTGAAAAAAGATCAAACTGAGCAACATTACTGAAGCTAATAATTTGATTTATTGTGCAGCAGCAGTGGTTACAGAAACGCTTGGATTTAATAGAAATAGTAAAAGGAAAAGACAGGAACCGTGGTGGAAACGTAGACTGGAAAGTCAAATTAGAGATCTGAATAGAGATTTAGGTAGGGTAAATACGTTATTTGAAAAGAAGGCAGTAAATAAGAAAGAATCAGATGAATTGCAAGGAAGTATTAGCTGAAACAGAAAGGATTGCAAATTGTAAAGGAGGAACTGAAACAGAGAATTAAAGCCAAAAGTGGAAAGATTGCTAGATACAACCAACGAATAAAGCAATACCAACAGAATAGACAGTTTAAAAACAATGAAGCTGGATTCTATAAACGATTAAGCAATGAAGGAATACAATCTGAAAATGAGGTACCAGAAAGAAACCAAGCAAAGCAGCTCTGGACTGACTTGTGGAGTACAGATATCGTACACAACAGAAAGGCCAAGTGGTTGGAAGATTTTAAAATGAAAATGAATGTTGAGCGTGGACAAGGAGAAGTGGCTATCACGAGAGAGAAAATATTGCCAAACTGGAAAGCACCTGGACCAGATGGTGTACAGGGGTTTTGGCTAAAAGCTTTAAATCAATGCACCAATACTTGGAGAAATATATTGCTGAATGCCTAAAAGGGCAAACGCCAACATGGATGACAAAGGGCCGAACTGTGCTGATACAAAAGGATAAGTCAAAGGGAAGAGATGCAAGTAACTATCGGCCCATTACATGTTTACCATTGGGTGTAGAAGGAAAAGCAGAAAGCAGAGGGACAGGAGACCAGTTATACATAGATAAAATGATATTGAGAGAGGTTTAAGTGAGGAAGAAGAGCCAACAATGGGATAGATTGATTATGAAAAAGCTTTTGACATAATGCTTCATTCAGGGATTCTCGGGTGTCTTAATATACTAGGAGTAGACCACACTGTAGTGACTTTCTTGGAAAAGACAATCAAAGATTGGCGGGTAGAATTGACATGTGCTAATGAGCATCTAGGAGAGGTTAAGATTAAAAGAGCCATATTTCAGGGAAATGCATTATCACCGCTTCTGTCTGTTATAGCACTCATTCCCCTAACAAGTGTATGAACGACTACAAAGCATGGTTACGAATTTCCAAAGAATGGAGAAAAAATCAACCATCTGCTTTACATGGATGATCTCAAACTGTATGCAAAGAACGAGAAGGAACTTGATTTACTAGTGCAAATAGTTAGATTGTTTAGCAAAGATATCGGCATGGATTTTGGGATTGAAAGTGTTCAATGTTAATAATGAAAAGAGGGAAGAAGACCAAATCAGATGGAATTAAGTTACCAGATAATATAGTGATTACATCATTGAAGGAAGGAGAAGGATACAAGTATTTGGGTATATTACAAATAGATGAAGTTCAAGAAAAGGACATGAAAAGAATAGTAGGCAATGAATATAAGAGAAGAGTAAGAACGATTCTAGAGACAAAGTCGAATGGAGGTAATATCATTAAGGGTATAAATAAATGGGCTCTTCCTGTATTGAGATATTCAGCTGCCTTCCTTAACTGGACAAAACCGAGCTTCAATTGATGGATCGAAGAACTAGGAAACTCTTAACTATGTATAATGGACTACACCTACGAAGTGATGTAGATAGGGTGTATTTACCCAGAAAGGATGGTGGAAGAGGACTTATGTGTGTTGAAGATACTGTTAAAAAAAGCCAACTTTGGCCTAGAAAGATACGTCAAAGAAAGGAAAGAGCGACTAATAGTAGCAGCCAGAGGTGATAATGAGAATGCGGATATTGAAATAGGAGATGAATTTAAAAGACCAAATGGAAAGAGAAAATGTTGCATGGGCAATTCCTCAGATACACTTAAGAGTTAGTAGATAAAGACCAATGGCTGTGGTTAACAGATGGAACCCTAAAGAGAGAAACTGAATCCCTTATAATGGCAGCACATGAACAGGCATTGGAAACAAAGCTAGTGAAAGCAAAAATAGATAAATCCCAAGAACATGGCAGGTGTAGAATTTGCGGCAAAGCAGATGAGAGCATTAATCGCCTTTTAAGTGAATGCAGTAAAATGACACAAAAAGAATATAAACGCAGGCACGACTGGATGGGAAAGAAAATACATTGGGAGGTATGTAGGAACTATGGTCTTGAAACGAAAGCAAAGTGGTATGAGCATGAGCCACAAACAGTATGCGAAAATGAAGAGTACAAACTCCTGTGAGACTTTTCAATACAGATAGGCCATGTAATCGAAGCAAGACGACCCGATATGATCATAGTTGAGAAGAAAGACAATAAGTGCCAAATCATTGATTTTGCTGTCCCATATGACACCAGGGTTGATGAAAAAGAAAAGGAAAAGATACAGAAGTACCAAGATTTGGCAAGGGAACTGAAGAAGCTGTGGAATAAGAATGTGAAACTAGTTCCAGTTAAAATTGGAGTACTTGGAACAACACCATCAAGATTACCAAAGCGACTGAAGGAGATTGGAATAAATACCAAGATAGTAGAGTTGCAAAAGACTGTGTTATTGCACTCGGCCAGAATCCTCATGAAAGTGCTTGAGATTCGAAGAAACTTGTTGCTGTCAAAGCTCAAGAAGTTATCTTCACTAATAGAAAGACAAACAATATATGACATTAGTGTGTACCAGATATATATCATATAATAATAATAATGGAACTTCATATAATTGAAAATATCGCACATACAGTTATAAACCTCACTACATAATAGGTAGTTTACAATTGACTACTTGGTTTGAATATTATCATATAAAAGTAATAAGAGAAGAAAAAAATTCTAATGTAAGTTAACAAGGTAGGAGGTCAGGATTTGGCCACTCATTGTTTCGTCCGCAGAACATGTAGTAAGAGGTTCTAGTTGCGATGGCAGTTATCTTTCTTAATATATGATTCTTGGTAGCAGCATCAAACTTTAAATCTGTCAGCATGTCAAGGAAGTCAGATGTACACTTGCCAAGTATACCTTGTGCACACATGGACAGGTTTATAAACTTAAAATTTTTATATTTATTAGATTGTTGCAGTACCAGATCCCTATACTTTTGTGCCTATCTTTCGGCATTGGTTCTAAGGTTAGATTCATAACCAACTGTCAGTTCTAAAATGTAAAGCTACTCGTCCGAGAATGAAATAAGTAGACCAGGCAGCAAATTGTCCCCAGTGACAATAGAAGAGCTGATATATCCAGGGATGTCAGTAAAAATTTTAGCGTGTTGTGAAGATTGACTGGATTTGGCCATAAAAAGGAGGATGGAATCGTGTCTCCAAGTATATCGGCCCTGCTGAAGATAAACTTTGCAACCAGGAACGACATGTAGAAGAGATTCTTGCACTAGGCAGAAAGAACAATCAGATGAAGATGATAAGCCCCATTTGTGGAGGTTGACCTATGTTGGGAGAGTGTTATTTAAGTATTTGACAGAAAAATTGAAAATATTTGTTGGTAAATTACTTTGTGCAGAAGATCATAGTAAATTTAAACTAGACAATGAGAGCTCAATCATATTACGGAAAAAGGATCCTTGTGAGGAAAGTTTATCTTGCAGCTTTGTTTCCTGCTGTATGTGAAAACACTTCAATACCTCCTTAGTGTATTTGTACTGGTCATACTGAATGTTAGTGGAGGTGGCTGTATTTTTCCAAAGTGTATATATGGCTTCATTGAGTGAAGATTTTAATGCAGTGCGAAGAGCTGTTTCATTCTGTGCATGTTTAATTGATGGAAGCTGTATGCTTAGGCCACATTTACTTCTATGAAGGAAAACATTGCTTAATGTACCTGACATGGGAAGGTCTAGCCACGAACGAAAGCATTTATTGACAAGATTATCAAAGTTTTCAGATACCCATGTTGTTCTACTGTCTGCAACGGTAAGATGCCACGATATCTTAGACAGGAGATCTATTTTACAGCTGGCATTTATTTTTTGGATGCAAAGGTAGGAGATCTATTTTGTACATGACATCGCCGACCATTTGAGAAAGTTCTTGTTAATGGACTGTATTTGACATGTCGAAGTCAAAATATCTACCAAGATAACGATAGGAATCGCCAAGACGAACGTACGGAACTAACTCACTATTTACTAAGAGTTTGGATAGGTACTGGATTGATCTTGTTGCTGACTTTTTAATTCCAAAAGTGAACATTTATCAGCTCAAATGATCATTTGTGCCCACTTGCACCGAATGGAGAAGCGATTGAGCAAGTGTTGATTTTCACTCTCTTTTCCACACTCTTGATACATTAGGAAAGAGAAGGAAAACTCTAATTTACAATCCGAGCATTTTTTCGGTGGTTGTGAGGTACCCGGGTGAACTACTGATAAAATGCCCCTGATTATTGAGATGGTGTCTCTTGAAAAATACTGGTGATGGTACAACCTAAAATTTACTTATTGGCAGCAAGAATAATAATTTTTTTGAACTTCATGTAATTCAATATATTTCTAATATACAATCATACACCTCTCTATTAAGGTAGCTTATAACTGGCTATCTGCAAACAATAGTAGTACGGCATAAACGCAAAAAAATAAAATCAATGTCAACAGCCAAAAACAGAACAAAATACAATATCGACCCAAAAAAAGAACAAATGTAAACATTAAATACATCAAATGCCAATGAAATCAGGATTGTTCCATGGTTTGTTGCAACAGCAGAAAACGTAATAGGTGCATCTAATGGCTATGTTCATAACTTTCCTTATGACATAATTTTAAGCAGGTTTGTCCAAAAATTTCCTTTGCACTTAAGCCACTCTATTTGTATTGCTTTTGATGCCCTTGGTCAATTACAGATCAATAGATAGAGAGATAGTGGTCTTGCTGTTGAAAATGATACCTTTTTCTAGCCAATGAAAGGAATAATGATGCTTGCTGGCACAGGAAAGCCGAAGGAAAGCATTCTCAGTATTGAAGGAAGGCTGTCAAGCCCTTGGAAACTTTCGCTTTTTCAATCAAAATTTCACTTCTAATTCTTGCTACTCTTGCTTACGCATTACCCAAAGAAAGATGCAGGCATTGGCTCAACAGCGTTCTTCTATATGTTAAGTGCTAACAGTG
This sequence comes from Cassiopea andromeda, assembly GCA_018155075.1. NCBI lineage: Eukaryota > Metazoa > Cnidaria > Scyphozoa > Rhizostomeae > Cassiopeidae > Cassiopea > Cassiopea andromeda. The sequence goes on along the minus strand of WIPJ01000883.1, from coordinate 25,645 downwards.
CAGTTTTGCAATGCAATGGTTATAGCATAGGGCTATTTGCTATTTCTAAGCAACCACGCGTACCAACAGTGTTTAGTTGAAAACTACAAGGCCAATCACAAGCTTCTCTCACATGTGGTAGGTGTGAAAAGTTTTTTGTTCTTTGAAATGAAGCCTTATATGGCAATAAATACCAAAAGAGCGTGTAGCCTATGACCTCAAAAGTGAAAATATGATGGGAAAGTCTGGATTAACTCTAAATATCATGTTTAATCTTAGCAAATTCCAGCGTCAGATGTTTCTTAAATTGTTTAGGCGTCCGATGGCAAAACGCTCCCTGATTATGGAACTGTGATGAAAGAAATAGGATATTCAGCTTTTATGTAGCGTGTTGTGAACGCTGTTTCTGTTTTGTTTCTAGTTTGATCAAGTATTTATTCTAGAGAATGCTTTTAAATTTATTATTTTAAACATAACCATGCATGTATTGTTCTTAGAAGTTTCTTAAATCTCGCTTAATTCCAGCCTCGCTAGAGACGTGCTTCTTATAAAAAAAATGTGCGGAGTCTAACTTTCTTTCCGATGTAGTGGCGGATCTAGTATGCTGCACACACCTTACGCAAGGTAGTCAGAAATTCTCAATCTTTGTTCTCTGTATACTACACTTCAAGATTCCACACGATTAGTCGGTGCTGAAAGCTTCGATCAACGTCTCTTTTGTAGGGGTATGCTCAATGACGTAATGTAATTATTGCTGTCTGCTTGCCCTCTCCATATATGGGATGCTCAATGACAATCTATCTGAATGTTCGACATAACATGTCGATTGTAAGGCAATACGCCACTAAACCGGAAATCGCCTATGATTGGCCGAACCAAAATCTACTTAGTTACGTGGTAGCAACGTGCGTAAACAGTATTTCTCATACGTGTTCTGACCTGAAATCTACGGGTGAGCGCCGACTTATTTGACTTATACGTTACATTTAACGTATTTTGCATCAGTTCATGTTACATTCGTCGCCGTTAGCCTTATTTACGAAGCTGTTCACAGTTTTGTTTGGATTTTCTCGCAATTCGCACCGGAACTTCACTAATCGTTTACCGTTATTCTTAGGCCCGTCTAAGAATCATGCCAAAGTACTGTTCGATTTATGGATGCAACTCTTCATCTGAAACTAATTCCGATTTATCATTTTTCCATTACCCGAAAGAAGGCAAGTTACTTAAAGCTTGGATCTGTCGCATAAGACGAGAAAACTTTGTACCATCCTCAACTTCATACGTCTGTTCCAGACATTTTCTGGAGACAGATTTTTCAGCTGCAAAGCTGATACACCGGCGACTTTCAGACGAAAACGTTTGAATAAAACCACAATTCCCAGTTTGAACATTAGAGGAAAGGGAGAAGAAATCAAATTGCGTTCAAGTCGGGTTTCCAGAGGAGAAATTACATGTAACATAACTGAACAGACGGAGTCTGTAGAATCAAGCTCAGATATTCTCCTTGAAAATTCAGACGAAGAGAGTGCTTCTGGTCCAATCTGCCTTCAGCCATCGTGCACACCAGGCCCATCTCAAATAAACGAGCTTGTGCGAAAAACTGAACAGATGGACAAAAGCTTATTCAAATTCAACAATCTAACAGATGTAGAAATTAAGCAGTACACTGGGTTGGAAAAGAAAACTTTTGAGACGGTCATAGGAGTAGTAGAAAGGTTTTCAACATTAAACTACTGGTCAGGAAAACCTGTGACCTCCATCTCTAAAGAAGACCAACTTCTAATATTCTTGATGAGGCTGAAGCTCGATCTCCCCTACTTTGATTTGGCAAGACAGTATACAGTAAGCCAGACCACCATCCAACATATTGTGATGACATTTATGCATGCTCTACATGAGATATTTTTTGAGGGCATGATGGAGTCTTTACCACCCCAAGAAAAAAACATGTGCAGCCTACCAGAATCATTTGGAGATCTAGCAAACTGCAGAGTTATTATTGACTGCACAGAGCTGAGGATAGAGGCCCCAAGAAGTGACTTACAAGCATCAGCTGCAGCTTTTAGTAACTACAAACATTACTTGACAGCCAAGTATCTCATTGGTGTATCTCCTAATGGGACTATTACTTTCATAAGTAATGGCTTTTCTGGTAGCACAAGTGACAAAATTGTAACTCAGCAGTCACTAATCTTAACACATCTAAAGGCTGGTGACTTAATACTTGCAGACAAGGGGTTTTTAATTCATGATCTGCTGTCAAAAAACATTTTTCTGAATCTGCCTGCATTCCTTTCTGGGAAAACACAACTTACAAAGGAGGAACCAATTTTCTCAAGAAAAGTAGCTGGTTGTAGAATTCATGTGGAGCGTGCAATTCAGAGACTGAAAACCTACAAAATACTAGACTATGTGAATACGCCTTTGAGACCGTTTATAGACAAAATTGTTCAAGTGTGTGCTGTACTTGTAAATTTACAGTCTCCAATAATTGCCAAAATTTTTCACAAGTATAACAAATCAGTTTTATTTCAAACAGAGGAACAGTAACTACAGTCATAAGAAGAGCAACAAAATAATTTATGTTTTGTAGGTTTTGCATAAATGCACATTTCAAGCAAATTTCTCAATCTCACTGACTCCATTAGTCTACACTGTAAATAGGTGTTGTATATTGAGTATACAGGGGTGTTGAAACAACTTGCAAAGTGGAGGGGCATGGTCATTAATTTTGGGATAAGCTCAAGTAACTGTAGTGAAATTTGCTTTCTATGAAAAAAGTAGGGGGCCAGTATTCCCTAATTCCCTAGTTTTTAATTCCCCTGGTATAGATGAAAAGGTGTTATAAATTGAATATGCAACTGAGTTTAGATATCTACATTTAGATATACATATATCCAGAACTACCAAGGATACTTGAGAAGGTAAATCCAAGTTAATATAAGCCATTATGTTCAGGGATGTATAGGTGGGCAGCTGGGCAGAGAATACTAGAGTTGAGTTTCTAGGCACTTTTATGTGTACTAGTAACACATTTGTAAATTATGTCTCCCATATTGACAATATTTGACTTCATTGTTCATTTTTATATAGCTTTGTTCTAATCTTCTCTTATGTAGCAGCTAGGGAGCAGTTCATTGATATAAAAGACTATTGCAGCTGCTGCCATGTGGCTGCAAATCCAATTTCGACGAGGACACTGACAAACAGCCGATAAAATGCCTCCATCTCCGGACACTGTCAATGAAACGGCATAGAATGCTTCATAGATGCTCGTACCTTCATAGATGCTCGTACCTTTGCGGTAATTAGATAGTCCACAAGACACAAGTCAAGCACGAAACCAGAGTTATACTTTATTTCACCTTTAGAAATAACATTCGAGTCTTCATTGAAAAATTTCATCAATCCTGACAGTGAAATGACTTGGTTTGCCATCCCTCAAATGAACAACACAATGGGCCTAGCTTTCTGTTCGTATCGACGATTCTTCACAGAGATTTTTCGGTATGAGTTATTCCAAAAGACAAACAGAACGTTGATCAGCTTCGTAAATAAGACTAACGGCGACGAATGTAGCAAAAATTGATGCAAAATACGAGAAATGTAACGTGAATTTTCAAATTTGTTAGCGCTCACCAGTGGCTTGCAAGTCAGAATCAGGGTTGGTATATTGGCATTTTTAATGCAAAATTTAAGATTTTTGGCATTTTTTAATGGCCTGCTGGCATGAAAATTGTGCTTTGGCATAATGGCATATTTTTGGCATTTTATTTTCAAATGACGTTACTACCAAAAAAGGTAAACTAAAAGGGAAAACTTCTTGTGCAGCTTTCTCTTCTTTCCTGTATGTGAGGTCATTGAACTCTGAACGCATTCTATCATTGTTGAAACTTTGAGAGCAAATATTTCCATACAATAGTCTAGTCAGTTTTCCAGTTGTGCACAATGATGAGTTATAAGTATTGACAGTATTGACCTCTTGTTGACTTTGATATCATATTGACTTGTCATTTCCATTCATTTGACAAATCTCCAGATTGTTTTTATCGACCGCAACAGCATCTTCTGTTCGCACTTATTACCAAAAGCATTACGTCAACATATCGCAAGCTATTGAACAGTGAGTCATGCATTCAAATGTAACTTAGTAGCAATGCTTGACGTCACAGGACATCACTCAATGCCTTATTCGGTAATTGTACTGAAAAGTCAAAAATAAACGGGAATACAAAAATTTTATAAATACCCACAGATCTTCAAATTTTAAACAGTTTTCAGCAATAGATAATTACGGTTATCCAAACTAGAAGTGAACATTATGGCATCAAAGTGGAAAGGATTCTATGATAGTGGTAGAAAGTATAATAAGTCTTAGGAGTCGAAATTTCAGTGGGTTTCTAAAGCTTCTGATGGGACAGAAAATGCATACTGCAAATTATGCAGGACCTCAATCCAACCAAGGTCATCAACTCTGATGAATCATGAAAAAACAGATAAGCACATACGAAGAGTACAAGATTCTGCAACAACTAAACCTCTTCCTGTGATCCACATTGCCAAAGAGGATGATCAAGTAAAAAAAGCTGAAATCGAATTGGCCGTTACAATGGCATGCCATTCTGCTATCATGACAATTGGTCATCTTGGTGAGGTTATTACGAAAAGTGGAAAAGGGAGCAAACTTGAGAAGATAAAGCTTCATAGAAGAAAGTGCACCAAAATCATCATGAACGTGGTGGCCACTGCAATGAAAGAGGACTTGACCAAAGATGTACTCACTTATTGCTGATGAATCTACAGATATATCTACAACAAAGCTGCTCTGTGCTACGATACGATACCACAGTGAGAAGGAAAACAAGTTTGTGACTGCATTTCTTGATCTTGTACCCGTCATTGAGGCAAATGGCGAGAATCTCTTTCACGCTCTGAAGACCTGCCTTAATGGGATTGGGTTGAAACTCAATGACTGCATTGGATATGGTTGCGATGGTGCATCAGTGATGGTTGGAGAGCACAACTCAGTCTGGTCACGAATTCGTTCAGTTGCTCCAAATTGCATACAGGTAAAATGTATCTGTCATTCTCTTGCTTGTGTGTGAAACATGCATTTGATAAATTACCGTCAAGACTTGGGTTTCTACTCTCTGAAATACCAAAGTGGTTTTCAAAAAGTACAGTAAGGAGAGATGCATTCACGACTCTGTTTAATGTAATAAATGCTGGCAATGCACGCATGGGAACACCGTCACCCTTTCAGAAGAGCTCAAAAACCCGATGGCTTGTAGGGGCAAGATAATCTATAACTGCTTAGTAAACTGGGAAGAGCTGAGAGCTTATTTTACGGTAGCTATCCCAGAGACCAATCAAGAGTCAAGATACAAAGCCCGCACACTTTTGGACATGCTGAATGATCGCATAATATTTCTATATTTTCATTTTGTATCGCCGCTTGTCACAGAATTTGAACGTGTCAATGCTCTTTTGCAAGCAACTGATGCAGATCCAGAAGAGCAAAGAGCTCTTGAGTCACAGGAAAAGTCTTCAGGCTAGAATCAATGATTCTGATGGGAGCCCATTACCAATTGAGAAAGTTGATTTTGGCGGAAAATTTAAGGAGGAAACTCGGGCTTTTCTCAGCTCTCAAGCCGATGCAGTCTCTGCTCTAGACAAAATTAAAGAATTAAAGCAGCGATGCCTTCTTTTCTTAATGGAAGCTACCGATCAAGTCAAAAAACGTTTGCCAGAATCACATAATCTTTTCAGAGGACTGAGTTTTCCTTACACCCAATGAAAGTGCTGCACGCAAAAGAGAGGAGACCTTTCAACCAGCTCCTCTTGCCACATTTGAGGCATGAGTTTGCTGAACAGATTGAGGAACAGTACCGAAAGATCTTGCACCGAGATTGGCAGGAAGAATCAGTATTCAACGGTGGTGTTCCTGATGACACAGTCAAATTCTGGTGTGGTATTGATCGCTTCAGAAACGCACTTAATCAGAATCCGTGTCAAGATCTTGCAAATTATGCATTAGCTTGCCTCACCCACCCTGTTAGCAATGCTGCAGTGGAACGAACCTTTTCTGAAGTGACAGCCATCAAAACCAAATCCAGAAATCGAATGGGACTGGAATTGCTAAAAGCCCTTGTGATGATTCGAAATGGATTTCAATTGAGTGGCAAATGCTGCCGCAATTTAATTGTTACGAAGAGAATGCTGGAGTTGTTCAATGCAGCACAGATGTATGATGATTCAAAGTGATCGTCAAATGATAACCAGGACAATCAGGATGATATGTCTGATGGTGACGATATTTCCTTTTAGACACTCGATTTTATTCCAGACACTTTTATCTGCAACATTTTAGTTAGACTGATGCAATTTGTAATTTAGCTAAGTATAATTCTTGTTGACTGCATCCTTTTTAATGATATTAATAATTATTAACTGTTTGAAATTCCATTTTCAGTAGTTTTAGAACTTAGATGTTAGTGCCAATGATTAACTACAAACAATTCATTAGTCTATTAATAATCCGTACAATCTTTGAAATTTGATATTTGGCAATATTTTGGCATTTTTTGAAAAAAATTGGCAGATTTTGGCATACTTCTTTTCAATTTGTGTTGGCATTTTTTGGCATTTTCTCGAAAATCCCTTAGCATTAGACATGCGCAGTCATCTACCAACCCTGGTCAGAATGCGAATGAGAAATACTGTTTACGCACGTTGCTACCACGTAACTAAGTAGATTCGGTTCGGCCAATCATAGGCGATTTCCGGTTTAGTGGCGTATTGTGGAGCCTGCTATGCTATTGTTGAGCCTGCCATGCTTTGTTCCATGATCTATTGTGCGGCACAACTTACAATGGTAAGGCAGGAGAAATATATTGTGCGGTAGAACGAGATGATTGTGCGGCAATCAAACTTTCGAACAATGAAAGGGATGAGCTTTATGGGTTTACATTACATGTATCGGGATTGAAGCTCTGGGAAAATGTGTGTTCTGTTAAGGAAGTTGTGAAAATTTTAAGGAACTGATTTTGACCCGCTCTATAGCCAATTTGAAAAGCTCACATGACAGAAAAAGAAACTTCACTCTTGTATTTAGTACTTTTCGATGAGCTGCTGCTTCGGCCTACGAAATGACAATAACTCTGATCTCTTATTTCGAACTGAAATGCTATTTCTATCATCCAGAAGTTCGACTCCTAAGGAGTGGGTATTATCATATTGATAATTTCTATTAGGTGGAGGGAGCAGAAAGTTTGACAAAGAGATATGTTTGCGACCTTTAAGCAAATAAAATCATATTTTATGGCCTCGGTGGCCACAAAAATTCTAGGGAGACAAAGGCGGCGGATTCTTGGTCTGGGAAATCCTGGAAGAGTTTGGGAATTTTCTATAATTTTTATCCAAGTCAAGGAAAAGTCAGCGAAAACAAATTATTTAGTCGTTGCTGTAATTATTGCCAATACATGTCAATACTGTACAATAAATGTACATTGCTCTAGGTTCCTGAATAAGCTCCCGCTTTTCTTTTTGGACAAAGCCCACCCCTGCTTTTCAAATTTTTAGTTCCTCTAGAGCAGTGGAGGGCAACCTTTCTGGAAAGTGGTCCGAATCCTTAAAAAGTTTTCTTCGAGCAGGCCAAAGTTAACAAGAAATTCTTTTCCAGAATCTAAAGTTTGACAAAGAGATATGTTTGCAAACTTTAAGCAAGTAAAATCATATTTTATGGCCTCGGTGGCCACAAAAATTCTCCTCCCGGGCGTAAAATAATTACATGCAGATAAATCGAAAGAAGCTGACGTTAGCGTAATCCATAAAAATGGTGATAACTGCCAAAAACAAATTACAGGCCTATCAGTGTCCTGCCAGGCATGTTCAAAATATCTGAGCGGATCATGAATGAACAAATAAATCAGCACTTTGTAGGTATCCTATCTCTTTTGCTGTCTGGTTTTCGGCAGGGTATAACACACCGAGGGGCAAATCACTCCTGAAAATGGTGTACGAGATTAATAATCACTACTGATTATTTTGTGATTAATTCAATTTTTGCTGTGATTAATTTGATGTTTTAGCGGTTAACGTGATAAATTTGTGATTATTTTGAAATTAATCACATTCAAAAGTGCTTTCAAATGAGTTCCTGTGCAATAAAACTTGTTTACATACGCCAAGGTAGGGAAAGATACTGGAAAGATAATACGCCAAGGAAGTGATACTGGATGTGCCGCTCAAGTCATTTCATTGCCGCATTCTGCAGAAGACAAAATTTATAACTTGTGGATTCTGTTCGAAATTCCTTGCATTGTAAAATTAACAATTGTTGAAAACGTTGGAGTCATTGCACGAAGGATTCTAAATAACTGCTCACAACCTTGAGAACCACAGCACCATTATAAGTGCCTCAGGGGTCTTGTCCTCATCAATTTTGAAAAATGCACCAATCCTGACCTGAACTAAGTCTGCATGCTCTCAACAACGGGCTAGCCTAGCCATCAGCTTGCTTAGACAGTGAACAGAACTTCATCATTACTTACTTTCTTGTTCTTCTCCTTCTTCGATATCTGTGTCTTCTCCACCAAGAAGCAAATGGCTCGGACTTGATGAAGTCGAAAATGATGTCATTTTTGGCAATCGCAGCTCGGTAATCAATGGGAAACGGTGAGATACGGCTCCAAAAATAAGTCTCGTGGTTTTCGGCATGCCATGGTTGTTCCCATAGAAATGGTTGTTCCTTTGTTCATTTTCTTTGTGACCACGGCATAAGAACGAGTCTATCATTTTGCTCCATCGCAGGATTCTTCAGTGTTTTCTTTATGTTCTCGAGCGCGTGTTTGCGGATTTGAGCGGTGTTCACATAAATTCAGAAAAGCGTGAAAGCATGTAGGTTCTAATTCTTTCATTTTTTCAGCAACATAGGCGAATTAACTTGGTCAGAGTCAAACTTTTGTGATTAATATGACTGGTGAATATTTTATGATTAACGTGATGTTTTTGTGATTAATGTGATTTTTTGTGATTAATGTGATTAATTTGTGATTAAAGTGTGATTATTTTCGAGAGCGTACGTGATTTTAAGCAATGATTTGCCCCTCGTAACACACAATATGCTTTATTTCGAGTAATTGAAATTTGGAAAAAGCACCTTGATATGTCGGATACAATAGGGACAATCCTAATAGATTTATCAAAAGCATATGATTGCATACCCCACGACCTGCTTATTGCAAAGATAGATGCTTACGGGATAAACAGGAAAGCATTAAACTTAGGTTACAGCTACCTGAAAAATCGAATGCAAAGAGTCAAAACAGGCTCCACATTTAGTTCGTCAAAGAAAATTTCAATTGGAGTACCACAGGTCTCTGTACTTGGTCACTTACTATTCAACATATTTATAAATGACCTTTTCTTTATTGAAAAGGAATCGGAGATATGCAATTTTGCTGATGATACTACATTTTACGCATGTGAGACATCCATAGAAGCAGTTATGATTAGATTAGAGGGCGACGTGTATAGGTTGATGAAATGGTTTACTGACAACGGCATGAAAGCCAATCCCTCAAAATTTCAAATAATGTTTCTAGGACAAAAGACATGAGTATATTATGCCTTAATATTAGCGGGAATTTAATTCCATCAAGCAACCAGGTAAAGCTTCTAGGTGCAAACATTGATAACTCACTTGAATTTGAAGCTCATGTTAAAGAACTATGCAGGAAGGTCAATCCAAAAGTAAATGCATTTATAAGATTACGACCATGTTTAGGAGAACAAAAGTCAAAGTTGATTTTCAACTCCGTGATAATGTCAAATATTTTCATATTGTCATATAATTTGGCTATTTTGTACCAAAGGAGCAAATAATGAAATTAATAAGACTCACAAGCTTGAACTAAGAGCTTTATATTGAGATTACAAATCTACGTTTGAAGAGCTTTTAGATAGGGATAAATCAAAGACAATACACAGAAAGAACCTACAAATACTCATGACTGAAGTTTATAGAACAATTAACCCTCTAAACCTAGAATACATGCGGGAATTTTTCACCAAAAGGGATGTGCCCTATGGTCTTCGTATTAGTGAATTATGTAAGACCCCCTCTGTGAATTCTCTGCGTTACGGAATAAACTCCCTATCATTTAGAGGAAGTCTTTTGTGGAATACACTAAGCGATGAGATAAAATTAACAACTTCCGCAAAAAAATTGTAAGAAGGAAATACGACACTGGGATGGCAAAAATTGTACTTGCCACATCTGCACATAGCAAGTTTTTCTTTGTACTGGTTCTCTATCTTTTTCTTAATTCTTTATTTTAAATCTATTAATGTAAAAATAGTATTGTATTGTAAATAAATAGTTGGTATTAATTAGTTTTTAACTAGTATTCAAAACCAACTGTAAAAAAGTGTTGAATATGAATATGAAAATGCAGTAGGAGATGTTTGTATCAATACTGATTTGTGGATTGTTAGCCCAAAATTCCAACCCCTCACTTATTCCATCTTCAGGAATTTATCAAGCACCGCTTGATAGGAAATTCATTTATTTGGGACTTTAGAGTATCGAAGATGAAATTATAATGAAATTGCGACTCTAAAGCTATTACAGCTGCATACATGTTTTTGATAAGAAGACCATCATTTTGCCAGAACGTCAATTTTCTTAACAATTTCTTCAAATTGAGCCTGAGATTTTCCTATAATTTTGTTAACTTTCACTGAAATAAACTTGCCAAAACAGGATACCTTTTTTCCTCATCTAATCTACTAGAACTTGTATTCTATATTTACAATTTTGAATTTAAAAAAGACGAATATTGATCTTCTGCCAACAAAAAGACTTTGCTTTGATGTTTAAGTCTTGTGATTTTCATATAGATTTTTTCTTAGATTTTTGTCACTTCTGATAAAAATTTTTCTTATAGAAAACACTTGGTCACCATGGGGCTCTTTAGCGCAAGGGGTCAGTACAACGCATCCCCCTTCCATTCCTCATACCACTGATTTTCTACCCTGTGCTGAAGTTGTCACCAGGTTCCCTTATTTATACATGTTCATAGGATAATTAGAAATTACTCTCAATCATATCATTTGTATATCATGTACTGTATTGGCAAAACACTAGGGCAGTAGTTTTCAACCCTTTTTGGTAGAGCGGAGCCCCAAGGGTGTATGCCAGTGTCTCGAGGAACCCTGGTTCACAAATCTGTACATGAGAGTTAAAATATACTGTCGATCGCAGCATTTTTATAACTTCAGGCGGAACACCAGCAATGTGCTGGCAGAACCCTAGGTGTCCGAGGAACCCTGGTTGAAAATCACTGCCATAGGGTTCCGTGGAGCCTGGTCATATAGTAGGATGGCACGCATGACCGATGCTTTTTAGAAGGTTGATTGCGGAGGATTTTATATGAGAAACTTGAAGCAAGGTAATCATTATACATGGACTTCAGTATACATTCATTATTCACCATGGCTTTTCTTTTATAGTCATGGTTGGAAACATTTTGCCCAAGACTCCAAACCATCTTGGTGTACAAGTCTGGGTACATCACTGCTGTAGAATATATATATAAATATACATATATACACGCACTCACAAAATATTCATATTGTGAATATTTTGCATATATGCATTGTTTTCAACTGATCCCATTGCTAGGTACTCATTCAACTGATCTCATGCTCATGACAAGTTGCATTCAATATTGCTAAACCAACGAAACCATATTTGAACACGCTACACTAGTCCCCCGTCGGCTCCTAAATTTCCATGCACCGTCTGCAATTCATAAAATCCGTAAACATTTGTTTTCATTTTTTTCAGTCTTCTTAGGCGATACGATAGCCATTGTCTGCAAAGATTCTCGGACACCGCTCACTACAGGCACTTTGTCAGCTCTAGCACCCCAAGCAATTTTTTCTGGTGCCATCACTGAACTTCATCTAAGAGATAGTTCATACGATGAGCCGTAGATGAGCCGAAACTATGCAATTAGCGATTTGAGCAGTTAAGTTCATCTTCAGGTCAACGTATGAAACCATAAAAATGCATTGGCTCGACCCGTTCATAGGTTCAACATGGGCTCATCCCCTTCGGTCGTGCGGATCATGTATGGCTCATCTTGGTTTCAGACGATGAGCCGATCCATTGCTGCACCAATGCAATATTTAGTTGGTTCTGGATCTTAGCACTGAGTTTCTTGAACAGAGCGTGCGCACTAGTGTTAATCAATGCGAGGGGAATGATCGCAGGTCTTTGGAAGCACGCATCCTCTTTCAAAATGGAAACGCTTAATAAAAGCGAGTCGGAAGATGACAGTATATCATCATCCTCGGCGAAATCCTTCACTTTGGAAATACCCATAGAAAATCGGGAAGATGAAAGTGAGTTGCAGGAAGACAGCAGTAAAGTAAATACTGAAAATTGTGAAATGGCGCCAAAGCCCAAGCGGCAAAGAAAGAGCAGGGAGGTGAATTTGATGTGAATGCAGACCAACTGTGGACAACCGAAATGCTCGACGATTTAGTCGATACAATTGCTAATAATGAAAGATAAAAAAGAAAGCTCATTTTTTAATAATAGGAGGGTTTGGAATAAAATGGGAGTGAAAACTGGTGGGTTTGAACATAAAAAACACAGATTTTTGAAGTAACCATTTTAAACGAACATATCCATTTATATGCACTTCGATCTTTTAAAATTTTCTTTGCATGTCTGTTCGGGGTTTCTATTTGGTTGCAAGCTGCAGTAAACTGATTCTCTGAGAAATGTTTTAAGACTCTCTAAATGAAAACGTAGAGGGGTTGGAAAAACAAAGGGGTATGGAAAAAATTAGTAATCGGGAGGTGTATTTGTTGAAGTATGCGAAAAACGTTCATGTCAAAATTGACATATGTGTGGCGTAATTCCGGTTAACATAAGTACCTGCTAACCCGTTGCTCGCTATTGTTCTGTGCGCATGTTATGTTCTTTTCGATTTGTTTATGATATCCAAACGTTTTATTCCGTTGTTGTACTCATAATCTTAAAGTATTCTGTACTCTAGAATACGTATGCGTATTATAACTTTCTTGTCGGTTCCCTTTAAGGTACTAAAGCCAATAACAATACAATAGGTTCATCGTCTGAATCAAACCATCATAGCGTCGTGCCATTGTTGAACCAATGCTAACATAGGTTCGGCTCATCTACGGCTCATCGCATGAACTACCTCTAACATCGTGCTTTACAAATGCTACATCAAATGACACATTGGTTTGATTGGGCCGTAGGAAACCTAACTTAACAGAACAGCGCCTTATATTAGAAAACCAAAGGGAACATGACTGTTTAAGGAAGTAATATCACTTAAAAACCACTACTAGACTGTCCTTTGCAGTTCTTGTAAGTGATCTGTAATTATATTGTGAGCTGCTACACTAATTATACAACTGCCCTCTGTCATTTCGTCAAAATATGAATTTGGAAGTGCCATTCTTTTAATCTCTTTTGTGATTAAAACCTTTTCATCAATCTGCAACACCTCCTTCAATAAAACAAAATGTCTTGGCTCCTCCAAAAGATCAAACCATCGTCCTTTAATTGTAACATTTGTCTTCACTTGGGAAAGGCAGTTAAAAAGCCAGTAGGTTCCTCTTCTGTCAAGCAAGGTATGATATCACCCCTTTTAACAAATGAGTTTGTCTTGCCTCGAAATCTTTTTCGCTTCTTTGTGATGTCATCATGAACAACTTCAACTTCGTTGATTGTGGCAGTACGGTTGGAATCATTTTTCCTACTTTGCACTTTTGGTGCAGTCCCCTGTCCTTCAGTATCAGCAATGTTTCCTCTGTCTATGGCCAAAAACTCTATATTGTCCTTTGATTCTATTATAACCTTGACTTGGTTTTTGGCATAATCGTTAGGCTGCTTAAAAGCTATCCATTCAGGCCAACCATTTACAACAAAGTCCTTTTCAAATTGGACGTATTCCACATTCTTTCTTCCAAATGCCTGATCTACAATGATGAAAATATAAGTGTGAAAATATCTTGCAAATCATACATCCTATACACACCATCTTGTCACACATCATATACACAGCATCTTGTAGTTTCTCATCAAGCGAATCAATAGCATGCTACGGGAAGCTTGCAAAATAGAAAAGTAGAGCAAATACAATTGAAAATAGAAACAAACAGAAATAGTGAATAGCCTAAAACTAAACAAAAAAGCTACATTTAAACTTAACTAGCACAGTACAATATCTTCACTTATATACTATAAATAGATTAGGCTGCTATTTATTATGCCAAACATGATATAACATAAAAACTCTATTACTTTCTTTACTCTCCAGATATGTTTTAAGAGGGGGGGGCTTAATAGAGCTTTTACGGTAAATAAATTCAAATGCATGCAATACTTATCATTCAGCATAGTCCTAACATTTTCATGTGACCAATTCCTCACCTGTGGTAATGCTAAAATAATACTGTAATATGGAGAATATGTGATAGAGAAAGGAAAAAAAACCAAAGAACAAAGGTTCAAGCAATCTCATTGTCTTCAGATATTAGTTGGCAAGAGCTAGAATTTCTAAAACAGAACTAAATTGTACAACAGCAAGTAACACAAAATAATACTTTGTCTCTAAATGTGTTGACTCATATATGGCAACAAAGGATTTGGCATATGTGGAAAATAATACTGTGATCACGCATTCTTGCTAAGCATGGAATATATAATTAAATCCAAAATATAACATTAAATATGATAATCAGATATTACAATGGAACTGGCAATATTTCCCAGTATGTCTGAATTCTCTTCCTTTTGATCATCTATGAGGACATAAAATCCTGACCATTCCCATTTTGCAAGCAGCTCAAACTGTAATCAGAAAAGTAAAAATGGATCAATATGTTCATAAAAAATAATTTTTCTATTATAAATGCAAGACACTGGGAAACTGAAATTTGTCCCCTTCCTCTACTTTATATGTGAGTCTTAAAAAGTCTTATAATGATCTGCATGATATGAGCACTCTAACAAGTTGATTTACTATTAAAAATAAACAATGCATTCAGAGGTGTTCTACATGTCTGTGAAATTCAATTTCAATAGAGATGCACAAAGCTACCATCTGCTATAACTTCGTACAGAATGAATAAAACAACATTTTGTAATTCAGCATTATATGGCAGTAAGCTGCTTTTTGTGCTTTAATAACCCTATCTGGTTCAACTAACTAATTGTGAAATGCTCTACTTATGAATGTACCCCTCTGCAGTGAGACGTCTTAGTGATGCATAAACTGCTCGCTTTTTGGCACTAGCAGGAAGTTCATCTGGTTCGCACGTATAACGCTCTGCTGCCTGCATCTTCTAATGGTCCCTTTCTGCTACATCTAAGGTGCTCCAGCATTGGTGAGCTTCTCGGATTCTTTCAAATATAGACCATAACGCCATTTCTAGTGAAACATGCAATAAATGTCTGCAATTATTGATTACAAAGAAATTTAAGTTACTTCCATGTAATTTTACTGATTTCATACACTTTGGGGGAAAACCTCAAGCTATGTCTAATAAACACTGTTTTCATAAGAATAATTGATTTTGCGCTGAGCTTCAATAGTCTATAATATTTTTGGATTTCAGCCTGAGATTATTTTCCAATTACTGTTAAGGAATTAAAAATCAAAGGAATATATTAAAATCTTTGTTGATGCCTTACTTCTCCATAAAGCAAAAAATATGAGGAACAAAGAAACCAATATTGTAAAGACAGTGCAAAAGTTAGGCTACAAGCTGTATTAACATTCTAATACACAAACATTCTAAATATTGATGAGGTTTCAACCTTCCATAATTCCAAAACTATTATCAAACTTCTGATCCTTCTGGAACTATTCTGATCGTTATAATGCATACTTAGTTTCTTTTTAGAAAAAAGCGTGTGTAATCGCATTCTTGTAACTTTGTTGTTGGTGACTCTCCTTTTATGTAAAAAAAATTTGATGGTCCGTCTCCATATTCTTCTCCCCCTATTCTGCACTACTAATGATTGATCCTTAAGTACTTTTCCAATTCGCACAGAACAGATATAGCTTTGGGGCTCCTGTATAGTTAATCTATTGCGGAAATTATAGTAAATCTATTGCGGCTCATATGGCACTGTATACAACGTGCAGGGGTTGAGACGGTACAAAATAAAGAGGTTAAAATGTGCAATGTAAACAGGTTTACAAAGCCCTTACATACACTGCAGAGATGTCTAAAAATTGATAAAAGCCTTACCACCACTCCACAAAGACGAACAAAACAAGTTGTGTCCACATAATTACCAGAAAACTTTTCCTGTTTTAACCCTTTTTTGCAATGGAAGGCAACGCTGTATCACGCACTTCCCTCGAGGCAGCAGTAGGCTTTCTTTTCTCGCGTCTTTTGCGGTTGTTAATCCATACTTTAATAGTGCCTACTTCAAGTTCTGTTTTCGAAGATAGTTCCTTGAATTCGGCCAAAAACTTTTCTGATGTTGTTACCAAACGATGTCTGAATTTCTTGCCTTTTATGACTCAATTTTGCTGTAGCACGTTGGAAGCAACGTGTGAACACGAAAATGAGGTCAACACGAACAGGACGGTCGTCGTAAGGTATGTTATGATTAATCATAAGATGCAATGCTTGAGCGGGCTGAACCGGCCGGTTAAGAGAAACATATGTTGCGATTAATTACATGATTAATATAAGATATCCTTATTGATTAATACAGGAACGGGTGATCTCGGACACTGCATACATGAAACATCTTTCAAATTTCCTCTCGCCCTTTTCCTTCCCAGATAGTTATATTTTCAATAGTTATCTTTCTATATAATCCTTTTTTATTATCATAAGACCAAACCATCTAAATCTTATTTTTATCAACTTTTCCCCTCCATCTTCTCAGATGTGCTGGTCCTTTCATATGACTGATTTGCCGATTAATTTGTGCGAATCAGTAAGCACGAGTACTCGTATGAACAACAAAATGGGGTTGTACCAAAATTAAGGGAAAAATAGATTCAAAGCATTTGCACTCCACAGAGGAAAGAATGCAAATTCACATTAAGTGCAAAGCAATTGTAAAATGAAAGCATCCATCCAATTTTATAAAACATTACTAAAAAATTTAGGATTGGGTAAGATCTTTACCACTGGCATGGATGTCAGGAACAGAAATATAAAAAGACAATTTGCAGAACCAAAGAGACTGTAAACAAACATTAAACAGCACATAGTAGCAATAAAACAACGCAGCAGACAAAAAAACTTAGCACTTCATTCATTAAATCTCCCTATAAGGAGACAGGAGCAGCTCGAATCACATGAATAGAATATAACTACCTAACTTGAAGAGCAACCTCAACAAGAAAAAAGTAATTTCAAATTACAGGAGTTAGTTCCTCTATAAGGTAACTCAAATACATTAAAATTCAAATACTGCTTTTGAAATTTCCCCTTTCTCCAATGCACTGAAAGCTTTTTCATGGCTATCTATACTGAATGTCTTGACACCCAAAGCATCCCACCGCAGATACTTTTCTGTCATGTCATTTACAAGCTTTATTGTTCTTGGAAATGTGAATTTATTGAGATAGGAGTGGATGATCTTTATCTCTTTTGCATAAACGTCAAACGGCTCGAAATCAACTGTAGCCCCTTCTGGGCAAACGCCAAAGAGAACGATAGTGCAACCTTTTCTAGCCCACCTCAGCTCAAATTCTACGGCATTTGGATCTCCAGTGCAATCAACTATTATATCAAAGCCCCAGGTCTGGTCTTTTGATTCGGAAGCTCTTTCTACCTCTTCTCTAATGACTTTAGGATGGACACATGGATATCCCATGTGTAATTTGCCAGCATTATCTCTCCGTACTTTGGAGGTCTCTGTTATAGTTACATCACGATAGCCATGAAAATGAAAGAGAGAAGCCCAAAAGAGACCTATCAAACCTAAAATGATAAGGTGAAATGGTAACTATAGCTAGAAAATCAATAACAAAAAGTCACTTAAAACATAAGATAAAATATTAAACCACATTACTGAAATTACAATTTCAAAATTCCTCAATAATATATCTACATTTGAAAATAATACTCTATGATATTATAGGTGACCAGCATCCTCATGCTGCTAATGCGAAAATTATCATAAATTCATTTACTGTCACGCCTATGGTGTTTTCATCACAAGCGCTAAAACGCTTTTTTCTGGTCACTGAGGTATATTTATAAATTTTGAAATGCTATTAAAAAACGAATTTGCAGAGATTGGGGAAATTTGGTTTGCCAGTATTAAGGTATATCATGTAATTGCAGGGTGGCCAACAAACCCTGAAAACCCTCACAGGCCTCGAAATAACCTGGATTTTCTTTGCTCCTGGAAAACACTAAAATTACAACTCACCCCTGAAAAATTATGCTCTGAAGCAGATTTCTCCGTACACCAATATTTGGCCTTGCAGTGCTGTTAAATTTTTTCCCATAACGCAGTCGAGGAGGATCTATGAAGATAGTGGGGGAATATGGCGTACGGTGTGTTGTGTGGCAAGCAGACTCTTTTTTCCAACGACGGAGATAAAATTTCATACAAAACGCAAGAGGGAATGTAGATGGGTACAAGCAGAAAATCTACACGTGATAATCATTATCGTCAGAAACATTGTCGAAAATCCCCTGAACAAAAATTTCATTTGAACGTTGGCCACCTTCAATTGTCGTTGTTGTTATTCTTGTACTAAATTTACTATTTACAACAGAAGAGCTTTCCCCATTTGTTGTTTCGAATGTGTGCTGCGGGTTGGAGTGAAAAAATGTAGAGTTTGCATGGTCCGGGATCTAAAGACTTTGGACTAAAAATTATTTAGAGGCTGTAGTTAATACTCTCATTTGAAAAAGTTGAAATTTTGCCCTATTTACATATGAAAGGTACCGAAAAATGTTGGCCTGCTGCCTCATACTCATTCTGTTTCCAACCAGTGGGTTGCATTCCCTGTTTTGGCAATGATATATTATTGAGAGAAGTGGACACATTTTAAGGCATGAGATAAAACTGCCCCTTTGCTAACTAATTTCAAAAAATGACAATCAAAAACGTTTTTGAAATACTAAAGATGTCGATAGTCTACATCACTTTTCGCAACAAACGTTTAAATCCCGAGTCCCTATACCTTAACATGATTTTCCTTTCCTGGCATATTCGTATTTTAAGTAATTAATATATTTAAATGAGTTTGGTTGTGCTTGTTTCTACAAAGAGTACATAGCAAAATAGCTTATATAGTTCAGGGCAAGTTTAATGCTGATGGGGCCCTAGGCATAATAGCTCTTGAATTGCACAACAGACGGAAATTTGAACCCGGTCAACCACTCATTAGCAGAGTTGAACCCGGTCAAAACCCTGTCAAAGTTCCGCAATATGAAACTCTATTCAACTCTTATAGGATTGACAGGATTTGACTGGGTTGCAATCGGAAAGTCGTTCCTGGAGTTGCTTTGGCCGTTCTGATGGAACCCCGGTAGAAATTAAATGCAGTTAAAAGCACACAGCACGTAAAGTTCGATACTCTTTACTAAATCAGTCTTCAATGAATTCAGAGAAAGATTGTAGAGACTTGACAGCGTCTATACAGCTTACATAGCTTTTCCCAATAACTATCAGTCAAATAGCATGAAATATAAACACTCTAGAAATGGGTGCGTCCTAAGTTGAAAAAGGGTGTGGTCCCCCAGAATTTCAAGCTTAACCCAGCCACTTGATTCGCTGGATCCGTGAACCCCC
>WIPJ01000882.1:131307-146258 GCA_018155075.1 Cassiopea andromeda | reverse complement strand
GGGCTCAAAAAGATAGCTGCATTAGTCAAAGGATAGTAAGAGCTGAGGGTGTTAAAGTGACGTTCTGGTGCATTTTTCTTTATTGCGTTTTTCTATTTGAACATGATAAAAGAAACAAGCAAGAAAAAATTAAATGATTTTGATACCTATTACTTATTAATCATAAACTTTTAGTGTTCATTTAGATAATCGCTTCTATGAAGGCACAAATATGTACCCTTTCTCACAGCATTTCATGATATGAAGTTATCGATAAGTTCATCAAATGACAGTTTCATGACCTCTTCTTTGTGTATGTTCATTATTGCCACAGCATTTAATCGTTCTTGAGACATTCGTGAACGTAGGTACGTTTTCAGACGCCTTAGGCCTGAGAACGACCTCTCAGCAGCGCAACCTGAGACGGGCAAGGTAAGTATTATCCTTACCAACTTACTGACCTCTGTGATCATTGATCGAAACATTTCATCTTTGATTAGAAAATCAACAACACACTGGGCGTCTTCCAATTGTATCCCTTGGCATCTTGCTCTGTCGATTAACATATCTCTATGCAGCACCAATCTAGGGCCACCCACATCTTCATGATAGTGCTCATTAATGTATTTTACTGATTTTTCTTCTCCGATGAGAAACTGCTCAACCTTCTTGAGATGTTCTGATGCTTTATCAGGCTCAAATCGGTAGGTCAACCCAACAAGCACACCATCCAAAATGGTGAAGTATTTATGCCTGTAAAGATCTTGTGCAGTGGCCGGAAAAACGAAGTCTCCGTGCCCTCATCTATGCGTCTTGGAACTTTATGCTGTCTCGGTAATTTGGGCTCTTTAATTGATCCATTACTAGCAACAGCATGTAGTATTGATTGCCAAATGCAAACAAAACGGGCATCAGTTCTTGCATCTAAAACAGACTGTCGAATACATTTAATCGCTTTGTCTGATTTGCAGAAGGAAAGTTGTATTCCCTTCAGCGTTGTACTACCTCCTTCAAAAATCGTAAATATCATCCTCAAAATCTCAAGCAAGAAAAAACTTTTTAATTCTTAAGCACCTTTAAAAAGCCGCCAGCTTTTACACCCGTTGCATTCCTCTCTTTTGAATTAACTTCTTTACGCCAGCTGAAAATAGCAGCATAGTTACTAGTAATTGCCTGTATAGACACCAATCGCGTTGTCCAGTGCGTAGGGCAAAATGGTCTCAAAGACTTTGATTTATTTTCTTCATCTTCGTCCTTGAAATGAGAAAACTAAGCCAACCTTTTAGGGGAACCCCGGATGAATGCTGTAAGTTCCTAAACCAAAACCATAATGTTTCGAATTTCTTCATTATTGTTCATGGCATCTTGAACTGCCAGATTCAGTTTGTGGGTACGACAGTGAACATATAGTGCACGACTTTCCTGCTCAAGGACTTTAGATCTCAGGCCGGCAACATGGCCAGACACGTTGGCCGCTCCGTCATAGCATTGGCCTCTGCATTTGTTAATGTCTAATTGCATTCTCAACAGTACATCTTTCAATATTGTAAATAGTGCATCACTTGTGGTTATAGATGTTTCATGTAGCCGAAAGAAAATTTCTTCTGTGCTTAAATCTTCATAAGCAATGCGCAAGCAAACACTTATTTCCTCCTTACCGGAAACATCGAAAGTTTCATCCATTATGATTCCGTAGTACTCTGCAAGCTTGACTTGATTTGTTAACCTCCTTAAAACTGCAAGGCTAAAATCGAGTAAGATCTCATTTGAGATCTGTGGACATAACCACTTGTATTTTCCTCTCTTTTTAGCCAGGAATCTAATTCTGGAACGTCGTTTCTTCTATCTTCCAAAAGCACCTCGAAGTTACTGTTTTCCTTAGTGTGGCCTATTACTGCTAATCCTTGGCTACCCAGATACCTGATGCTTGTGAAAAGTACAGCCAATGCTATTCTATTCTCTTTCAATTGCTTTAATTTTCCGGCTTCAAGTAAACTTGAGACTGTTTCTTTCCCCGAGGCTTTAAATACAGCTACAGAGGCACGATGAAGGTCAGATCTCTCATGAGAGTGAAAGGTATATAGAGCTTTCTTCCAATTGTTAAAGCCACTTTCAACAAAGCATCGAAACGAATCTATCTGTCTTGCCATGGTTGGCTTTGGCAGACCTTTATTTGTAGCAGTAGCACAAGTACTGCAAAATACCCGCTGCTTTTCACTGTCATATGATAGCCATGTGTACGTTCTTTTCCAACTATCTTGGAACCTTCGCGTGGGCTTCCCTTGCTCCTTGCCTAAGCCTACTTCATCCACCGCTGCTCCAACGCCTCTTTCCGAATCTCCAATATTTTCTTCTTGACATTTTTCTCCTATTCAATTATCTACATTTGCTCGTTCCTTATCTTTCAATCTTATCAAAAACTTGTCCATGATCGTCACGTAAGCAAAGATCGCACGTTGCTTTCTTCTGATGCTTCCCGCTTTCTTCCAGAGATTAGCCTCGAGTTGGTTCTGTCAGATATGTTTTGACCTCAATTTCACGAAAACTAACTCCTGAACTGCTTCTGAGATGACAGGGCCGTAACCACGATTTTCATTTTGGGGGGGGGGCTTAGAAGTCACTATCGGAGGAGGCCTCACCATGTTTGAGGCGGAGGAGCTGAAAAATTTATCTTAACAAGAAATTATTGTGGGGCTCCAGCCCCCCTTGCCCCTCCGTGGTTATGGCACTGGATGATCTATATTGTTGGTGACAAGAACCTTAAGAGTTAGTTATAAAATTGAACTTCCAACTTTCCCAGGGGGGCTGAGCCCCAAATTTTTTTTCAGGGGGCTAGAGCCCCAGTGCCCCCAAGTCTAAGCCTATGATGTGATCAGTCTTTCGTCTACTAGTTTTGTCGAGAATTTGCAGACTCGCATGGCTTGATGGCAGCTTATGAGAGCTTTACCCTCTTTGCCCCCTCAATATCCGCCACTGGTCCTATGTTGCCTAATTGTTTTAACTCTGCATTATGTCACCGGAGTCTTTTCATTAAACTGTCAAGTCGACAGACAACGATCAAATGTCTTACCCCCGTGCTACTGACGAACGAACCGGAGAGTGCAGAATTCAATTCATTGCCTGTAATGAAACTGAATGAAATGAAAATGTGTAAGAATGAATGAAAATGTGCAAGTCCAATTTCTCATATCTGCGCATACTCCATCCATTAACCACGGGCTGTGGATAATGGCGAGTTAGAAACTTATCTTTTCTTAGTCGGATCATATCTAGTTTCTCTTGGTGTCCCTTCGTTAAAAAGATAATGACTAGTTGCAGTTTTACTTTTGAATTAATAATTTTATGGTTGTCTTGTACGATATATGTAGGAGGGCAGGGTTTAACATCAGAAAGACACTTTGCAGCAGCAAGTGAAGAAGTCCCATTTATCAGTTGCTCGGTTTGCGGGAAAGCTTTGAAGCACATAAGGAAGCAAGTAAAAGAGTTAAGAAAAGACGCTGCAAGCAAAGGAGCAACGGCATGTATTGTTTTTCAAGACTACTATTCCACATTTATGGATCTATGCACCCTCTACTTTAATAGAAATGAGCTTGCAAGCTTCTATTAATCATTATTAACGAGCTAAGATTTGAATCAGATACAAGGTGCTTTCTGAAGAGGTGTGCATTGTCAACATTTTGGCTGTGCTTTCGCCCTTCGAAAGTAAAAGGGAAGGAATTTTCTTCTTTTGAATAGCCAAAACACTCTTTAGAAAAGTACCAATGGTGACTTACTTCCTAATTTTATGTTGGGAACAGCCGTACAATGGCTGTCAGTGCCAAAAGGCTTTTGTTGAGCTAAGCTATTGGCTCAGCAAAGGTAGATGTGCAACAGTTTAGAATCTCAGGCATATTACTTGATTTGTTAGTGCCACAAGACCTTGTGACACTAATTGATCAATTTTCTACACTTATCACAATGGAAGCTTTATTGAATTAAGCTTGAATTGTGATAAGTGTATAGTACAATTTTTTTCAGGACTTACAATGAGTCTGGAAAAACAGGGTAGAGATCAGGAAAAAGGCAGGGAAATTTCAGGGAGCATGACTTCCCTAACTTGATAGACACCATGTTATGTTCTGTTTTGTTATGCTCTTTTGACAATATAAGTATCATATTGAACAATGTACTTATGTAAGATTTTATAGTGAATGGTGTTTAACTCAAGTTACAGATATTTTAGAATCTCTTCTCATTCAGGACATAGTACAAGGCAGCAAATTATGATAAGTGAAGAGGTTGACAGATTGCTGTCACCCAACTAAAGGGAGTGTATCCTGATTTATAAATTAAGTGAAACATCTTCGTACAATATTGATTTTGCAATCTCAAATGTCAAAGCTAAAGACATGCTGGATAATAAGGAGAGACCTAATGGATACTACACATGCCTTGAAAAGATATTGTTTGAGAACAGCCTGTTCTTGCTATTTCCTATTGAAAATTTCAACAAGATAT
Organism: Cassiopea andromeda; assembly: GCA_018155075.1. Classification (NCBI taxonomy): domain Eukaryota; kingdom Metazoa; phylum Cnidaria; class Scyphozoa; order Rhizostomeae; family Cassiopeidae; genus Cassiopea; species Cassiopea andromeda. The sequence continues at coordinate 141,782 of WIPJ01000882.1, read as the reverse complement.
GAGCTCAATTTTTCTATGATATTTACCTATATTGTTTTTTTGAGATTTAGTTAAGGAAAATGAGAAATGCAAGTGATTGTAATGCAAGTGTCATCTTTAACTTTGTAATTGGTGAGAGCATTGTGTGTTTAGAACTTATTAAATATTGATAAAAATCAATGCAGGTTGATGAAGATGACATATTAACAATCGTTGAAGCCTCATGCAATCCAAGTAAAAAGCAAGGTAGCTGGATTCCAAGATATGATATTATAGAACAAGATGATAGTTTACAAATAGTGGAACATGAATCACAGAGGAGGTGCCAACAAGAATGCAGGACAATCTCAAGAGCATGTGAAGAAAGCATTGGAGATATTGATACTGATGTAGGTGAACTGCTCTGGAAAGATGACATGAAATTGTCCAAGTTAATTAATAAAGTTTGTTATGAGATGACTGATGCTTGTACAAAGAAAATACCAAAACTGAAAAAGGGCAAAAGAAATGATGAAGTATTCAAGCCAATGAGTGATAAAGAAAAGAAGGCTTATGATGTAATGAGCCAGATGAGGTAAACTATCAATTCCAGTTTTACCTGTTTTTGTCCAATTAATACTGCAGTTGTTTAATAAACTATATTCAATGACTTAGATCAGGTGTGTCCAAACTGTGGCCCATGGGGCAAATATGGCCCACCATCCAGTTACCATTTGCCAACATAAAATTCTGAAAATGTAGTTGTATATCATATGTATCTGTTTATATTGTCATTTTTTGCATATGTTGAAGAAATGTGTAATAATTATAAGTCCAAAGCATGGCAGCATTGCTACCATTGAGGACAATGTTATTGATGTCATGTTCATAGGTGTGCTAGAAATCCATGCAGAATTACTGTATTACTGTGCTACTTATGCATGGCCCAACCTATAGCATATTGTCCTGTATTTGGCCCTTACCACAAAAACTTTGGACACCCCTGACTGAAATCTTTAGTGGAATGAATGGTTTTGTAAATGTTTAGAAACCATTCATTCCACTAAAGATTTCAGTCAGGGGTGTCCAAAGTTTTTGTGGTAAGGGCCAAATGCAGGACAATATGCTATAGGTTGGGCCATGCATTAGTAGCATGGTGAAATGGGTGTGGCAACCAGATTGTGTTGTTTGACTTCTAGCAAGATGTTTCATTAGTAACCTAAATGCTTTCAGTAAATTATACTGTTCAGTATAATTTACTGAAAGCATTTAGGTTACTAATGAAACATCTTGCTAGAAGTCAACAACACAATCTGGTTGCCACACCCATTTCACCATCTTTCTAGAGGTCCCTCATCCAGTAACAGATATTAAGAAGGGCAAGGGGGTGGGCAAAGTGCCCCAGCTGCCATCAAGTTGGCAAATTCTTGGAAAAAGTAGCAAAACCAAAGGCCAAATACACAGTTTTCAATAGGAGAATCACTTTTGCTTGAGCCTAGATTTTCTTATGCACCTTTTCTTATGAAAAACATGTATAATTGACAAATATTTCAAAGTGTTTGTAGAACACACAAGTTTCTTCTAAAATACTTGGCAAATTCAGCCCCTTTGCCCCCTCTGATTTCTCTTGAAAAACCACTACTGCCCTCACCCCAACCCTAACATCTTCTTATCAAATTTGGATGAATTAGAGAATTGATCGTGGCAAGAACTCAGAGACATGTTCCTTCAATCTCACCTGATGTGTTGCCACTGCCCCCTGGCCAGCACGTTACTGTCTAGTCAGTGGTGATAATGATTATCAAAAGGTAACCACCATTATCTTGACATTGGTTTGCTAATGGTTACTGTGATGGTTGAATGATAGTTGAAGAGTAAAGGATACCAAATTTTGCACTTTTGCAGATCTGCTCCAGGGATGCCTGGGATGGAAGTATTGTACAGGGAAGACATTGATCAAATGGTAGACAAAGCAAACAATCCTCAGAGTAATGAGAAAGGACACATTGATGAGGAAGCTTCTAGTGAAATTCCTGTTCCAGCACAGACTGGACTTGGCTTTGTTGATACAATCAAAGCTTCTATTAGCAGTCTGTATAGTAGTGCTAGAAAACTGTTTTCATTTGGATGGAAGAGAACAGAGTTGTGAACACTGTTGGTAATTATTTTATTATTAGTAATCATTCACCATGGAATATTTTAAAAACACATAATGCAAAGAGATCATTAGCATATTCACAAATGAATTTTATCACAAGCCAAGAAGATAGTGCCAGACAATTACACTACTGAACACATATAAAAGATGACAAAATGGTTTTATGTATGAATGGCATTCATCAAATTAATATCATTATTTGAGTGGTCTATTAGAAATCTAATCATTTGAAGACCACTCATTTTCTGCTTCTATTCTATCCATGTTTACAGTCTCCTATTATTTATCTATTCTAAAACTTTTGCCCTCTGGAATAGCATGCTTGGGCCAGACTTTCCTTTACATACAATCTACAAGGCTTTTGATAACTTTGGAAACTTTATTTACAAAGTCTACATATTAAGCCAGGCATTTAAGTTCTCCACTAGCAATTGTGCTAAAATAGGTTAGCAACATTGCACCTATTCTTGAGTGCCTAATTGTCAGGGGGGTCAGAATATGCAGGGGGTTGGAAACATCAGAGTAAAGTAATAGGTGAGGGGATCGGAATAAGTGGGGTGTGGGGGGGGGAGTAGAAAGAAACTGAAATCCAAGATAATACTGCTATGAAGTACTCTATGTTCATATGTCAGGTGTCTATGGTCATGAGAATGTATGCAGCACTAATATATTACTAAAAAACAAGAAGATTTGTTCAAATCATCTGTTGGGAACATATTTTGAAAAATTTTGTGCAAAAATTAATAAGTAGGGGTCCTAATAAGAGCAAGGGGGTTTGAGAAATTTCAAAAAAGTAAAAAAAGTAATTAGGAGGGACAGCAATTAGACACTTAAGAGTACTAACAGATTTCAAAAAATAAAGATCAAGTAGAATTTAAATCAATAACACAGATAATCCTAGGCTACAGTATGCTACAAATATGGCTCTTGACACACATTTGGAAGGTTAAGGTACTACATACAAGTATGTGGTAGAAATCATGTTTTTTTCAGCAGCTTCTACAATCAAAAGTATAATTAACAAGGCTAAAATCATGCAAATGCAAATCCTTCTGAGCCATGTCTCACTGCAATAAGCAGCTGTTCCCTCAACTTCTTTTCACTGCTATAGGGGCTGAGCATAAGCATGTTAAAACAGGTAGCAGCTGTAGGGATCTAAAAGAAAGAGAATTGAGAAAAACATCAAAAAGCTAGAGAAAAAGAAGATATTGATAAATTTTACTAACATATTGTCAATGCTTTGCGATATATGTCTAAGGAAATTAATGCTTGAGAACTTTTTGACAGTCATCTTACCAATATTTATGGAAGTAAACAACAGTACAGATGATTATGATTTTGAAATTTCACATGATTAAAAATGCCTTGCTTTACAATCACACACCTCATTTATTGTTGGTAGTGTATAATTGACATTTTGCTATTTCTACATGTCAATCAACAGTGAGACAAACAAACCAAACAAAAGAAGCAAAGACTCCTACTACTTCTACAAGTAGTGCATGTAATAAAAAGAGAAAAGACAGTAAAGAATTTTAACAATCCACGGTTGTTCCAGGAATTGTTATAAGAGATAGCGCTACCTGGAGACTTGGGGGCTGTAGCCCCCATAATTTCACTGAGCCCCCTGTCAGTACCTAAACTTATCTGCACTGTCAGCACTTTCATAACATCTATGACCTTTTCTTAGGTTTTTTTGTCAATGCGCTGTCCCTTAATATTCTTTGATAACGCTCACTGTTGCCACTTAGGCTGCACCAAGAAAGCATTTTACTATGTTTCCTTGTTTTTCAATAGCAAATTATGTTTCAAATGCTGCAAAAGTTTGAATTCACAACATGATGTGCCTAGAAATTTTCCTTTGGGGGACGTTTTGCAAACATTTTACCAACTAATAGAGAATTTTCAAGGTTGGGGGTGAAACAACCCCTATACCCCTCTTAAGTTTTGACCCTGTAATCTGGCAAACTTGTGCGCCCCCGCGTTTCTTCTCTGGGGCCACCACTGTCTGTTACTAAGGCAGAATACACAATAGCTGCATCCAATTGCTATGGTCATGATCTGTTTTTCTAAATATTGTTCATTTGCTAATAAAAACTAATCTGCAAAATAAACCTCACTAAAATTAGACTGTGATATATTGGTTGATTCACGTTAGATGAAAAAAAACGGAAATCCATCAAATCTGGATCTGTCATATCTTTGTGTCAGATACAAATTTGATGAATAATTAAATATTTATACATAAATATATATCATTCATACTTTGAAAATATGTAGTAGGTGGAGCGAATAGCAATCGCTGCGATTTTAGAAACTAGACGTAAATATGCATAATACCGATATTTATGTAAATATCAATATTAATATTTCTATCCATGAGATGACAATGGTTAACGTAGCTGCAGCAGGCAGTAACTATAACAGACATTTAGAGCTTCAAGTCAATATTTGACATAGTGGAGGCGAAGTTGGGTTATAATGCATTCTATTTTCATGGATTCTGTTCTGAGTAATACGTAAGGTGGAAGCCACTAAATGCAAATGGATTTTGAATGCGATAAATGTGCGTAGGAGAAGAAGTAAATCCTGGAAGCCTAAATCTCAGTTAATCCAAAGAAAAGCAGCATATCGTCTTACACCAGCGATTGCTTCCTGATAGTGATGCTCACTATTTTTCCATTCACGTAATGGAATAGAATAAAACAGCGACGAAACGACCTGTCATGTATGACAAATCCGAGCACTATGGATGTAGCAAGCATTAATATCTTGATACAGGGATGTGCCGACTGGGGGTGTGGGGGGCGTCACGCTCCCAATATTTTCAAATTTGCAAGAAAGTTGGTTAAAAAGCAGCCATGTTGCAAGAGAGTTGGCAATAGTAGTTTCGGTGACCTTTCGTTTCTAGTAAGAATAGTTGGTCACTTGGTCAAAACGCCTCCCCGCAACGGAAGGCCTCCCCCCTGCCTCGGCACATCACTGTTTTGATATCGGGCTAAACTTTCAAACATGGCCTTAGATGTGAATTGAGGTGCCCCCTCCCTGCTGGAGGAATTGTGTAACAGATGAATGATCAATCTTTTTTTAAATTGATTGTGTTCTTATGATTTGTGTAATGGCCAGAGCAGCCGTGGCATAGGGGTAATGGGGTAATGCACTCGACTCAGATCAACGTGGTCCTGGGTTCGAGGCCAAACGCAGACCATTGGTGACCTCAGGAAGGGCTTCCGGTCCTAAATGCTCCTGCCAGAACTAAAGTCCTCCTAGAGGTACCCTTCACGCCCCAAGGAATTGGGGGAAACGGAGGTAAAATCGAGAGATGATTTGTATAATAGCCACAGGGTTGCTATGTAATTCCATGCTCCCAATGGTATCGTTTCGTATTTTTATGCTTGTAAAAATTTATGCTAATAAGAAAGTTTTTAGGGGCATTTTCACTAAATTCAAAATATTTGGAAAATGACCCAAAGATGTCATTGCTTTTGCTTTCTCGTGGGTGCCTAAAAGACACCCCCCTCTAATTATTTTTCAAAAATTTTCCACCCAGCCATTCTTACTCCAACCCACCCGCCTATTAATTTTTGGAAGTATAATCTCAACAAAGGCAATTTTAGAGGAGTTACTTTGGCCTGCAAGTAAAAAGTATCGTAAGAAAGTACGCTGATCGCATGTGTTGTATGGTTCAGCGTTGCTTCGCTCTGTGGATTTGGCAATACACGTTTTTTTGTATAATAAAAAAGTTTATAAGAAAATGAGGCTCAAATCGTCAAAATTTTAAGAAAATCGTAAGAAAATCACGAGGCTCAAATTCCAAAATTAAGTGTTTGTATAGGCCAAAAATCGGTAATTTCTTCGTTATTGCATTCAAAATGTTAATGATGGAATTCAGATTCAAGTATACAATAGTATTAACGAAAGTGTAAACCACTCTAGCCAGTTTATTTCAGCAAAAAGTTAAGAAAAATTTAAGAAAATCTAAGGCTCAATTTCGGAAAAAGTTAAGAAAATTGAGGCTCAGGCAAAATAATGATTTTCTTATAAAAAAAAAACGTGCATTACTTAGATACAAAGTTTTGATAAAGACCATGTCATTTTGGTCAACCGGCTACGATTTCTCCATCTGCGCAGGCGCATAATGAAAAAATCGAACTACTAGCAGGTAGCCCCGATAAGCAAGGCTGCCTCACTTCAGAGAAACAGGCCTTAAAGCCCTTCCACACCAAAAACTTGAACATATGAAAGGTTTGTTTTTAATATAAACTTCTTATAGTGTTTTTGTTATTGTATCTGAGGATTAAATTTAAAGAAACTATTGGAATTGGATTGATACATAATGGACTTCAAAGTTTTCTTGGAAATCGCAGATGTATTATGAACCTTAGAAGAAGGGCCACGACGAAAAACATTGTACTTCTTTTCGGTCCTTTAATGCGACATAACCAGAATACAATTTAGACATATTCCTACTAACCAGACCGCAAGGCATACTTTTTTAAATCTAGACATACCCATAGTAAGACAAAAATTTAAAGAACGTTTCGAGACAACGCGTCTCATCAGCTAATTCACTATAATCAATTATATGGAGCTAATACAGCTAAAGGGGAAAAATAAGTGGAAAAACAAGCGAGAAAATCGAGGCAAATTCCAATGGGTATTTTAAAGGAAAGGAAATTTCAGGATTTGAAAGTTCAGAAAAATTTTGTTTCCGCTGCTCAGAATCTCAAATCGGAATGTTGAAAACTTTGAAAAGTGATATCTTTGGACAGACATGGATACCAAGCTAAATATTTCAGGAATCTCTTAACTTGCAATTAGTAACCATTTCCATAGAGTTACATGAAGATTTGAGATGGTGGATGTGGGATCAAGCACCCAGGTTGGGGAAAATATTTCTCACAAGCACCCAGGTCCGAATAAGCGCCCAGTCCGAAAAAGGACACAGATCTGAATAACTCCTTAGTATATATTGGCATTTGAAAAAGAAACAACGCATTTTCAGTTTTCTTTGACTTTCGATCCCACATACATTTACATTCTCTCACAATTACAATACTCTCTGATGACTTCACTGACTATTCTACACATTCTGTTGTGAATTGAATTGAATTGATCATGTGACATGGAGCATGCAAATGGAGGAGACGTGTTTCGAATTACGGGATTGAAGAGTTGTGTTGAGAACACAGTGGCGAACGGAGTTGAGTTGAGAACGAAATTGAGAATAGAGAAGAACGTTGAACATTAACGAGCTTCGAGGAAGCATTGAGTTGAGAACTCTTGGACTTATTTGTGTTGTTTTCTTTATTGATATATGTACTTCAAAAAATACAACGCGCGGAGTTATTCAGAAAATTCTCGATTCCCCAAGACATTCAATTTTATATCGACAATCTTGGGGGAAAATGAGCAATGTTTTCCGAACACATTCTGTAATTTCTATTTTGCACTTTGATGATGATACGGAGGACGATGAAGATCTATCGATTCATAGATTGAAATGTTATATTTCAATCTTTTCCATAGAAAGATGAAGTAGGTTTAGGTATCTGTTCTTCCTTTTCTTAATAACTGCCCAGGTCCGAATGAGCGCTCAGTTCGAATAAGCGCCCACCTAAAATTGTTGTTTTTAAATAAGCGCTCGGGGCGTTTAATCGGTAACTTATGGTACACAACACGCTACAAGTACTCAAACTGTAATTTTCGTAAACAGATGCGCAGTATTGTTTGAATTTTCGTTTAAATGTCTCTCATAGTTAACATTGTTCTTACTTAAGAATTTTTACTGCTATTTACTTCTGGCTATTACTTGTTTGGTATTCTCGATTCAGGTCTTTGCTGCAGGAAAACTATTCCATGTTTCACAGGAAGATTCTCAACTGTTTTTCATACTTACATAAACAAAGCATCTCAAGCAAAAGGCGTATTTATTATAGCAAAAAAGATACTAGTAAAAGCCGACAATTTTTCATCTATTCTATTGACAACGATCTATTCCATTAACAACATTGATTGAAATTCTAGCCAAACAACAAGTAATTTCAAAAACACTGAATACATACTGAATCGATGTTTTCTTGTCCTTTGCCAATGGTAAAGGGCCTTCTGCCGCCGAGCCCCTGTAAGATACGAGTATACACTCAGGGTACAAAAGTATGGAAACGATGGCAATCAACAACACAAAAACGTGCTCTCAAATAGCTTAATCTTTTTTGTAGTTTTTGATGCCATTTTGGTGTAAAATTCTTTTCAAAAGCCTTATTGATATTTGCTCTGATGGGAAAATAGTTTGAAGCTACAAATTTTATCTCACCCGTAGTTGAAAATCTCATTTATCTATAAGCCCTTCGTTTACATAATTTTGTACCCTGAGTGTACATGTAACAAATACCTCATAGGAAGGCGATTGTCAAAAGTAGGTGGAAAAAATCTAGAAAATTTAATATGTAAGAAACACCACAAGAGGGCGTCCACATCTTAGTCAAAACAATATCATCATCTCCTTTTTCTTCCCTTTTCGCCCACAAAGGGGCCTAGGACTGAAACCTGGGGTCAGTTGTTCAAAAAAGGTGATTGAGTCGACTACGCTCAATCCACTATGCTGCCCCAACATTTACTAGGCAGAGCTGTAGTGTGAGCTATTGAGCCTGCTTTTCACTGAAGGGGCATAGTTAGACAGTTTGCCACAGGTCATCAACATCTGCCCCAATTCTGCATCTCTACGAAAATTCGCTATCAACTTAGGGAGAGTTATCCCTTTGTGTCACTCACCCCCATGAGGTGGTCTCCAACCATGGGCTAGCGATCATCATCATCAAAATCATCATCGTTATTATCAGCATCATCATCATCATCACAATCATCATCATCATAATTATCATCATCATCATAATTATCATCATAATCACAATCATCATCAACTACAACCCCCTGTAACAACATATATTGAACAGAAACAAATTTTTGTAGATGTTTTGACTCAAAATAGAGAGCAACAAACAATATATTACCATTCTGTGTTGGTGGAGTGGTGAAATTATAGAAAAAGGTTTTCTTTAGCTCCCAGAACATACCTCACATTCCCCCTGTGCAAGCTGATTTAATAAAAAAGCTCAAGCTCACAAAGCAGTGTGTTGATTGCATGCGTATTTGTAAATACCATGAACACAGGGTGTGGCTACATTCAAGCATTTCAGCATCCCTTGGGGGTTCCTTGTACTTACTCTCTTTCTTGAACCAGCAAATTGAAGTTCAGGCTGGCTGTTCTGCATTTTTCTAAAATCTTGAAGCTGAATTGCTCTTGATTTGTTCTTTAAGTAATGGGATGAAGGTAATTTAGATATTAGATAATATGTAAGGCATTGGATGTTTAAGAAATAGGCATTGTTTTTAGTAGCAGTAGCAGATAAAAGATATACCTTCTCATAGTTGGATAATCCTTTCCAAAAGTTTTGGTATAAATACGGCTTTTTATCCCATTGTTGTTTACCTTGCCTACTTCCATCTTCTAACAACACCACTTTACTCTATGCAAAATGTTCGTATCATGCCTGAAACCTCAACTTTTTCAATTTGTTGATACTTCCCCATCACATTTATGCCTGTGTTATGATAAACTTGTTGTAATACAAAAAGGAGAGTATAACTTTATGGTTTCCTCCCTGTTCCAATAATAGGGTTGTCATTGCTATTACAAGACAACTCTCTGATTTTCCCTGATATTGTTCGTGAAATGCTACTCAGTTTCCCCTGATTTTCTCTGATATTCTTACCATTTCTTTCGACAGATGTGGGGTCTGGGAGAGCCTTTACCTTCAAATTTTTGGTTCTATGAAACGCAGAACTGCATTTCAAACTGGCTGCACAGCATAAAATGCAATAAAAAGGGGGGAGATATTTGGCAATTGTCACATTCAACTGGATATGCGACTGAGTGTAGAGAACGTCACTACTCTAAAATGAAACATTAGTAACTCTATAACATCCTTGACTTTCCCTGATTTTTCAAAATATCTTTCAGTCCCCCCTGATTTTCCCTGATGGAAAATAAAATTCCCTGATTTTCCCTGAATTCTCTGGTTTGGTGGAAACCCTGAATAAGCTTTGTAATAACGATTTACCTCCAATTCCTTGAATCCACCTGAGGGAACGCAAGGGGAGCCAGTAGAAAACTTCAGCAAAAGCGCCTTCTCTTCCTGTTTCAAAGCATCAACAGATCTCCAAAACCAAACTATCTCACTGTCATCAGAATTCCATCCTTGGTACTGTAATGTGATGCAATGCTGATATCATGATTACATATCAAAATTTTGAAATGAACCACTGATATTGAAAAATACAAATTTGCTACAGTATG
>WIPJ01000882.1:103580-118542 GCA_018155075.1 Cassiopea andromeda | reverse complement strand
TATTTATATTAGCAATAATCATCATACCTATCAGTGACAAGAGTCACAACATACTCACAGGCGCCATATTCTCTTTCTAAACCAACTCCGCTTATTTTCAAAGTCAAGAATGGCCTTCCATGTTTTGGAAAATATTCCATGGTTGAATTCATCGAGTATTTTTGGGTTCTCTTTTATAAAATCGTTGAAAATCTGATAGTAGGCATCTTGATTAGCAAGGGATAGTATTGTGCTTCTGACAACCTGGCAAAAATAATCACAAGAGAACAACACTTCAATTGTGTGTAGGGCAGTACATTACCATAAAAAGAAGAACCTGTTCAGATGGGCTTCAAAGTAAAATAATTGCAGTTAAATTAAAGCTATATAATAATTTATTCAACTAAAGGCAAAATAAAATTGAACTCTTCTTGGCTTTTACCAAAAACAGAATATGTTGTGAACAGGTATTCATCGATTTGATAGTACAAAAAATAACAGTAGCTCTTTAAAGTTGCTGGCACAAATTGGGACAATCAACAATTGGCAACGTTATATTACAATAAAAACTGGCATGATACTGGAAAATATGTTACCTGTAAGTTTTTCTCTCGCTGCTTAGGATTACTGTCCTTAAACAAGCTTGACAAAACGAATAACTGCTGTGGCTTCACTTTCATCAATTCCACAACACAGCTTTCACAAGACTGGAAATTAGCATATAGCAGAGGTGGCCAACCGCAGTCGTCAAGGATATCAACTGGATGTCCACGACCAAGCAACAGTTTCACGCAATCTGTGCTACCGATAGCAGCAGCCAAATGCAGTGCACTGGTTCCTTCATTATCCTACAGAAAATATCTCTAAATTGAGGCGGGAACTTCTTTAAGAAAATATAAGCCAGTCTGCTGTGAAGGAGAAGCAAACACGTGCACAGTAAAATATATGCAAGACTCCTTAACAGGATCGACCTATTTCTTGTCTAAATTTACAATTTTGGCCACAATTTTCGAATCATCTCTATTCGTTCCATTAAGAGTCCCAGGTAAAGGGTGAAATGTCCTGAAAAACGATCAGAGATTAAAAAATTATTTAACTAGGCCGACCGGCTAGTACATTTCGGCTAAGAACTTCGTAGTCCAGTGTTGGTACACGGCATTGTAAAGACCTTCAGATTCCTAACTTTAACACAGCGCACTTTGAAAAAGCCACTACTTGAAGTTAACAGTTTCTTCTTGAAGTTCACTCAAGAACTTCCAGCTTAAAATCGATTTAAAAAACTACTACAGGACTACCTTATGATCCAATAGAACGCGTGAATACAAATAACAGTCACTTTAAGTATATTATTATAGGTAGCTAAGGGTATTGTGTAGTATACTTTTCATTCAACTGATGTAATTATTCCGTACTAGACTGTCATAAAGTAGCTGAAAGGTTTTCCTTACATAAAGAATCATATCGTATAACATCGTCAACAGAAACTGTTTTCTATGGATGCTTTCTATTTCAACAAGTGCTTTCCCTTGAACTTTCAAGAAGAGCGAATTTGACTGATGTTCTTCTTCCACTAGCTTACTTTCTTGATTAAGTGCTTTTCAGGAAGACAACTTAATATGAAACAGTAATATTTATACTAAGAAGCACGCTAAGACTCAACACAAATGCAAAATTACTTGGAATGTGACAATAGGCCAAACCTAAATCAGGAAAAGATTGCACGAGATGAATTTTTATAGAGGTGCATAACTAGATAAGGGGCCATTCACAAATCATGTTACGCAGGGGGTGGGGGCTTTTGATTTTTGTGACAAAGTATGAAAACGGGTGACTGGGCTGCTTTTGGAGTGTGATATCGCATTGTTTAGATAATCCGATATTTAACTAATTTGGCCTCAAAATACCAAGTCTGGCCCTTTCTAAGAACAAATTTGATCATGTCTAAAAGCAATCTGGCAGTCCTATTTTGATGCTATTTTGGCTATTTTAACACTTTCATCATTTTCTATAAAAACGACATAATGAGCACACATTATTACAAAAGCAGAAATATTTCCTATTGTAATTCAACGTCAATCATTGGGAGTGGGTAGGTACTTTTGAATTTGTAACAAAATATGACAGGGGTTGGGTGGGTATCTGCAAAAGCGAAAATTAGTTTGACGTAATATGTGCAAGGCCCCTTACTTCTTCTCAACATCATGGAATGAGCTGTGCATACCTGCCATGCAACTGTAGCACCATGATCAAGTAGGGTTGTCATGCAATCTATGTTTCCAGTTTCCGTAGCATATAGCAAAGGAGTAAAACCTTAAAAGATTGAAAATGAATAAGTTAAGGCACTCTCTGCCACTGCTTCATAGCGAATATTTTTGAAGCAGTTTCTGCTGAAAGTGCTTTCAGCGGCAAATGTTGCGAGATATGAATTTTTCCAAAACAACTTCATTTCAAAATGGCGGAATGAAGAAACATAGGTTGCTGTGGAAACATTCATAAAATACAGGCACCTGATTGGCTATCAATTTTGTGAAAACAAACCTTCTGGTTGGTAGATTACACAATGTGACCTACTCCACTTACTGTAAATTCTATTTTAGCCCCCTCTCCAATAAGCACCCTCTTTTGGACCAAGGAATATATTAAGCTCCCCTAGAAAATATTGAATACTACCAAGTGTAAGTAAGCTTCATAGAAGTAAGTAAATTGTTGAATACTACCAAGTGTAAGTAAGCTCCATAGAAGTAAGTAAATTAAGCTAGACCAAGCTTTGAAAGCAATAGTTCTCATGCTATCACAAATCAAAGTCATTCATTGACTTACTGCGGATAAAAATGTTCTATGTTAACACATATTGGAAGCAAAAAAAAAAGCAAAAGTGGAAGGCAAACGAGGAAGAGGCAGACCAACGAGAAGATGGGAGCAGGACATCCAAGAATGGCTTGATATGACAATAACAGAGGCAGGCAGACTAGCAACAGACCGTTTGAAGTTTCGCAAGAAAATTCGGGAAGCTACGTCCTGGAAAGGATCAGCTGAGTAGATGTTAACAGTTACTACACAATTTTTCACATTTATTTATTCTGCTGTGAACAAATGATGTATAAACTAAGCAATATGAGTAATTTTCTCTATTTTCAAACAGCAAATATTTAGCTAACTATTGAAAATTATCAAGAAATTTATTAAGCCCCCTCTCTTATTAGCCCCCTCTCCAATAAGCTCCCCTCTAGAGTGCTTGAAATAAATAAGCCCCCCGGGGGGCTTAATGGAGAATTTACGGTAAGCAAGAAAGCAAGGAGGCGAAAATTCGGGTCGCTAACTTTGTTAGGAAGAAGCTGCAAGTCGTCATAATGCAAAATAATAAAAAGCAATAACAAAATGATAAAGTGCAAAATAATTCTAAAATTAAAAACATAGCGCCTGTTTCTTGTTTGAGATTTAATTTATAGAAATCTTAGCTCTTTGCACTATTCGATATTCGATTTTGATTAGTTAACCTTGTATATATGTATATTGTTGGCTATAATATATTTAACAATCAAGTTAAAATAATTATACATATAAACGCAACATATCAAAAACAGATAAGCAAAAATCTTCTATTAACAACTACGTGTAAAGCAGCCTTTCTGAAATCATTAAACCAGGGCAAACAAAAGAGAAAAAGGATTTCATTCTCTAGTCTGTGATCAAGAATATGTGTCTAGTTTTTAAAACTAGCCTTACTTGCTCATCACAGAAAAATGAAACGTACTTGAGACTATTCCTCAATAATAGTAATGAGATTGTGCGTTGATTGATTGCCAATCGCGCCAAAAGTAGCTCAGCCACAACAACTATACATTTACAAATCACCACGAACAATAAAGGTGAAAGACGATAGTGCAAGGAGCATGGAAATGCATTGCAACCCTGCGACTACTACAAACAGCAATACTAACATGCATAAGGGAGTGGTCATTAAGGATCTGTCATGGGGGCGGAGGCCTTTGGGAGGGGTATGCAACAAGAATGCAACTTTAAGGAGGGGCTTCAAAAAAATTACAAAAATATGGAGGGGCTATGAAACAGAAACTAGTTATATTTCAAAACTTTACAAATAATTCAACTAGTCAAATAGTTTAGAGTTTCAGTCATCATCTGACGATTCTACTTCAGTGCTAATACCTGTAGCAAGTTTTTCTTCAGTATGAAAGCAATCAAATAAGCTTTTCTGACATCTTTTAGCTGCAAATTCGGGAGTGGTATGAAACATTTTTTAAATCTTTGAAATCTTATCAAGTAAGTTTTTGAGTTTTAGGGTGGATTACCAAATTTTATTTGAAAATTAAGGAAAAGCCTCCTCCCCTCCATTACAGATACTTAATTACCACTCCCTAAAGGCAAAATAAAAAAGAACCATTATAAATACAATTACTAATAGGAAACTTCAAAAAGAAGAAAAATCGTTCGTATCAGTGATCACTTCGTATAGCTAATGCCCAGTTGGTTTTCTAGTATCAATGCTCAGAGAGGAATTATTAGGCAAATGAATAGGATGTGTTTGACAGCCCCCAGAAGATGAAAGACATGAATCTGAAGTCAAAAACATCGAGCAGCAAACGAAACGTCGTTATATGTATACCAGGCCAACACATGACAGCTCTTCCATGCATCTGTCTTGTGTACCGATATAGTAGGCCCCACAGCACAAAAGAATTAGCTCTGCATTACCCTAAATCTTTTGTATGCTCTGTTCAGATCTCTTGATTCATCCTGATGATGCATATCAGCTCCCCCCTGAAGGATAATCATGCAATTAGCGGAGAAATTCCACATAAACTTTCAACTTACCGTTTCTATCTGGTTCATCAACAAGGTCTTCAAAATGGTGAAGTAATATCCGCAAACAAGCAGATTTATCATCACCATTGCATGCATCTGAAAACTCGACAGCTAGGTGGAGCACAGTTCCACCTATGTCCGTACGAAAATTGCTCAGCGATTGACTCTCGGGCAGTAATTTTTTGAGACACTAAAGATTGAAGAGGAAAAAAGGTATGGTCAAACCAAAACAATACAACAGTAAGAAACATTTAACATGAATTATTAAGGGCCATAAGCGTAGGAGGAGGGGGCTGTAGCCCCCCCCCAAGTTGAGCAGATATCTGTTTCACTCGGGCAAATTTTCTGAAAGAACAAATGAAATTCGGGCAGGAAAGTCTACAGAAAGTTTACAGCCCCCTAAAATTTGACGTTCTCCTACGCCCTTGGTAAGGGTGTTCTGTTTATCAAAATTATTTACAAAAGACGGTGTTGCAGATACCTTATAAGGCAATTCAATCGTTGAAACGATAGTTATAATGATCTTCCATGATGGGTCATGGGAATTATGCCCAAAAAGTTACAAACAACGGCTAAAACGCCTGGACACCAGTAATGTGGCTTGCCACCAAATAGATGAACTATCGCTGAATCTTTCAAAAATTGAAGAAGGCACAATACCGTAAATCCTCGAGTAAATCTCCGGGGGCTTATTTGCAAAAATGAATGTTTTGGTGGCGAATTAGTTCGAGGGGGGCTTAGGTCAAAGTTTGGAATTTTTCTCAAAGGTTGACAGTAAAAGAAATAAGTTTCTCAATCAACTAAACTACCACAAAATTCATGCCTCTTTCTGCTTTTCTGTCTCCAGTGAAAGGAAGTAATATTGTGTAGCTATCAGTCTGCAATTATTCTTTCCTCGAATAAGGCCAGATGGGGGCTTATTCAAGGGGGACAGTTATTTGCAAAAATGAGTGTCTAGGTGATGGGTTATTCTAGGGGAGGGCTTATTCGGGGGTGTGCGCTTATTCATTCATTCATATTTATTCATATTTTTCATATTCATTCATATTTAAAATTCCACTACGTACAAAATTCTGACAACAATACAACTAAAAACAACAAATAGAATAGCAATTAAATACAACACGAATTATACATAATATTGAAATGAAATTTTGTAGGGAGAGGAATTTATTTAAGGAGGAGCTCTCTCAGTAGATAGACTAATCGAGGAGAGAGTATTTATTTGAGGATTTACGGTATTTAACAAGGGAAACACTGTCATCTTCATTAATTCCAGACTTTGGCGAGTGGTAGAATTCTACGATGAAATACTGTGAAAGGTTGGCCCAAATAGAATATAATACTTATAATGGAATGTTTCTATTCAAGCAAAAAAGTCTTCAAGACATTCCTGATTGCAAACTTTGATATAGACTGTTGGAAATATTCTAATTAACTGTTCAATAGTAGATACACGAATTTGGACATTTATTCAAAAAGACAAGTTTACTTACTTCACCACTGCCCTCACGAATTGCTGCTAATAATGGAGTTATCTGCTTTTTATCAGTCTTACCAAGAAGACTCGAGTACATTTTTGGATTGAAATTTTGAACGGCCTTTAAACAGTCAAGTTGCCTGCTTTCAAGATCTCCTTGTTGGGACGATAGAGAATCTAGCACGATCAAATGGAGAAGTGACATGCCTTTGAGGTACTTGTGAAGTAAACTGTGCATCATTGAAAGGTTGGTACGGCTGAGAAGTAACCGCAAAACCTAAGACAAACAGGCAAAAACCAGTGGATAACAGTATTGGTTAATGTGAATTTGCTAGTAGCAATTCCAGGGAATTGAAGCAAATAAACATACAGAAATGATGACAAGAACGACAATGTGAATAACACTTTGGCTCAACCTCTTTGCTAGAATGTCTCAGTAAGCACTCCATTCTCAAAGATTGAAGTAAGCAAGAAGAAGTACAGGAAAAACAAAGAAGGGAAGGGGTTCTTGTAATACACATAGGCCAGAGGGGCAATCTTGATATTTGGTAAAGTCATGTAACTATCAAAATTGCCATAGAAAGCTTCGATATGTTAAAACTCAGATTTTCTTCTCTGATTTAGTATCTAATTCTCTTGTGTTCTTCTAAAGTTAAGAAATCAGAGCACCTGCTTACTTTAATAAAGAAAAGTCAGAATAGCTAGCTGAAAATCAACTAATTTTTCATGCTATGAAATTTATATAGAACACTAAAAAATTGCTAATTTTGTCAAAAAATGAATGCCTCTCCTACCAACGTTTGGCATTTAACAGCTATTGGGAAATTGAAGTTTACAGGCTCTTGATAAAAACATAAGCAGTGGAAACATTGCATTACTGTTTTGGAAACCTGAAAGTATGTACAAATTCATTGACAAATGTATATCGATAAATGTAAAGCTTGAAATCCAATTGTATATATCTAAGATTGCACTAACTATCAAACGGTATCTTTGGCTCTCGTGAGCTCACATAACAAGCCTGTAGCTAGGCCTGTGTTTCAGGGGTGACAAAATTGTACTGGAGGAATCATGTGGTAGAAAATCTGAGAGCTCATTTCATACTTTATGTTGTGACAATCAAATGGATAATGTGTGTGCAAGAAGAGATTGGACTTTCTAGTAGGTCACAATGACCAAGGTTGAGCAGAACCAAAACTTCAGGAGATCTCTCCTTGTCAACAAAAATAAAGCAACAATAAAAAATTGTAAAAAAATTGCCAGGGGTGAGAAAAGATCAAGTTGTGTTATCCTGGGGTGGCTTTTGCAACTCCATGCTACTCGATGGCTGCAGGCCTGTCACATAAATTATTCAAAACAAAATTATCATATATGTAAGTTGGAATAGAGAAACAATCATTCATTCCTGACTTTCATAACTACCGCAAATCCTTAAATTAGCCCACCTCTCTTGAATAAGCCCCCACCCTAGAGCTACAAATTGTTAATAAGACCCCTCAAACAAGCACGTGATTGTACCTGCTTTAGAGTCTGCTAGTGCTTTATACAGTTGGGAAAGAAAAAGTAGCCAAACATAAATGAAAACTTGCCTGTCCTTTAGAAAACATGCTATTGCTTGTGTGTAGCATTGAAGAAATAGTCTACTAGTAGAAAACTTTAAACTAGAATATGACCAACTACCAAGTAAATTTTTCAAGACCCCTTGAATCAGCCCCCCTGTTGAATAGGCCCCCCATGCAAAAATCCAAAAAATAAATAAGTCTCCAAGGAGCTAACTCAAGGGTTTATGGTAAGGCAAAATAGGCATGGCTTTGAAGGGCATTAAGCAATACCTCAGGATGCTTCCAGTAAGCAGCATAGCCAATACTCAGCATGTTCTTTTTATCCAGTGCATTTGCATTAGCACCAGCATCCAACAGAGCCTTGACTGCTTGGGAATTTCCAGTAATTGATGCAACATGTAATGGCTTTCTACCATAGCTGTCTGTACTCTCTAGAATATTCCTATCTTTTTGAATCAAATTTCTAATCATAACAGAAGTACAGTTTGTCTTATGCAAAAGTCTGAACAGATTTTCTACAACAATATCATCAAAATCATCATTGCTGTCATAGTCCATGATAACTCTTCTATACCTAGAGTGCTCTTCATTATTTTCAGTCTTATCATCAAGTGGAGGCATTCCTGTCTGCTGTAATGATGTAGGTGCAGTGATATTTCTCCCTGACTTGCGCAAGTTTTCTAAGCATAGCTTGAAATCTTCCTCAGCTTGCAGTTCCAGCTCTTTGTCTTCAGCATCTGAGCTTGAAACAATGAATTCCTTATCCGAGTCTCTCATGACATCATTCACATACTCCAACATATCATCATTGGTATCAGTTGTATCTCTTTCTTCCCCATGCTCCTTTTTAGTCTCATACATTAGCTCCTCTTCTATCTCTTTTTCCAGGGTTTTCCGTTTGTCTAAAGGTAGCTTTGATTGAGCAATTTCACGCTTTTTTCTCAGTATAGAAGCAACTTTCTGTGTCTTCTCTTTTTCTTTATTTCTTCTCTTTGGTAATAACTTTACATCATGACCACCCTCACAAGAAATATCTTTCTTCACATCTTCTTCAGACTCTGACTTCAAAATGAAGCTGCTTTTCCTCTCATTTCTTGAAGAGACATTCAGTTCTTCATTGCTTGATTCTGTGCTACTATCTGTTTCAAAGAAACCGATCTTTCTAGATTTTGAAGGCATCACTTCTCTGTCATTAGAACTATCACTACTAGAGCAACTTGATAAGAATTTCTTTTTCTTTCTTTTCCTTTTAATTTTTTTGCTCTTTCTAATGGCTGGCTCTTCATCCCCAGAATATGCACTCTCACACTCAGCATACTCTGAATCATAAACTATGAAATCATCTTCATCTTCTTCATCCTCAGAAAGGTATGTATCAAATCTATCACAATTGTATGTTGACTTCCTAAAAGGTACATGAAATCATAGGTTAAATCTTCAAAAGACTACTTTTGATAAAATTTAATAATTGAGGTGGTTTATTGACTGAAGTGGAGGAAGCAAAGGTTGGAGTCTTGTGGCCAGTGGGAAAGCCAAAGAAAAACTGGAGAGCAGGTTTGACAGAGGATATGAAGCTTTGTGTATAGGGGAACATATGGCACAAAATTTCGAGCTGTGGAAGATAGTGATTACCTTTCCAATCCCAGTTTAAATGGGAAATTATGAATGTTAAATGATAATGAGGATGATGTTGATGGTGATGATATTGATCATTATTTGAGGTGCATCTTGAAATTGTGCATTAAGTAGTCCTTCTGATGCAAAAATCTTAAAACACGAAGGAAAACCTCAAGAATCAAAAATAAAATCATATTTTTCCATCAAAATTGCATGTGATATTAATTTGACACTATTCTGCTATAAAGCATTGTCCTTTCCACTTAGTGCATACACAAATCAAATTTTGCATGCTTTCTATCTAATGCACAAATGGGTATTTCTAAGAGTTAGCTGCTAACATAAAATTCTGATTTTATCATTTAAAAATTATGTATTGCTTAACATGTATATTTCATCATCATTACATGTTTTACTTCTTTTCCACAGCTTCTTGACTTGGTGGGTACATCTGTAACAATTTTGTTACCAGTGTGGTCACACACATAAAAGTATTTGAGTTGTATGTGGTATTTACCTCATGTTCCATTTATTGCTCTCAATAACACCTGAAACTATCATATCTAGCCATTAAAAGATAGCTTCCTATCTGACAAGATAACAGTTTTGGTTATTTTCTACATAGTTTAACCCTGATTCTACCAATATTGATTAGCTATGGAGATGTCAGGATAAGTGAACAAGACACCTATGTAGCAAACTAATATAAATTTCTTTGCAAATCCACCAACTTGATTGCTGCAGGGAAATGAAATTTCTTTTCCCTGCAGCAATCTAAGTGATAGACATATAGAGAAAGACAAGGCTCCATCAAGGAATGCTAAACATACTTACTCTTTAAAGAAGTTGTTTATGAGTCTTCTGGGCTCTACTTTTGGTCTTTTCCTGCCATCATTTTCAGGAGTGACATCAGGAATTTTATCAAGAATTTCTCTTCTTTCAGGTAACTTCATTGAGCCTTTCCTGTCTTGTTTCAATCTAAGCCTTGTAGAGCTCCTTGTCTGCTTCCCATTATCACATGACTTACTATTAATTGGTGTTCTAAGCTGATTGCTATTTTGGGCTTCCTTGGCCTTGCCACCCTTTTCAAGCAGTATTTCTTCATCTCCAGCTATCATACAGTCATCAGTATCTACTTGGCCATCTTCAGGCCTAAGATCTGAATCAGCAAGTTCTACTCTGGTAGCTTTTTTGTGTGTCTTTTTCCCCCTACCTGATTTGTCCCGTAAAGTTCTCTTTTTGGTGCTAGGCTGTGAGTCCAGATCCAAATTAGGCCCATCTTCATCACTACTTGACAATACCATCTTCTTATGGCTACATTGCTTAACAGTGTAGTGAGTGCTATTCTGGTTATCTTCACTGCCGGAATCTGACAAAGCTGCTGTAGCTTTATTGGTGCACTGGATCCTTTTAACTTTGCCATTCTCTGAAACGCTTTTAGATTTTGTTTGCTTTGAATTAGCCCTAATCACAATGCTATATTGATCATTTCCAGTAGCCTGCACATCACTGTCTGTACTACCAAACTCTGACAACGTTTCATCTTTCTTCTTTTTCTTATGCTTTAAACTAAAAGATCTTCTTGGACGCTTTTTCTTGCTGATTCTCAACTGCATACTTTCAGGTTCATCCTCACTATCCTCTGTTGAGCGAAAATGTTTCTTTGCTTCTCCTTGTACAGCATTAGCATCTTCGCTTTCATCACTTTTACTCTCTGAGCTTGATCCAACAGCTTGAAATACTCTTCTTGTTCTTCTTCCAGCATTCCTAGAGTCTGTGTTTGACACAGTTACCAACGACCTGGTACGTAGTGATTGTGAAGTTTTATTAGGCCTAACAGCACACTCATCTTCATCTTCAGATACCAGTAAATGCTTCTTGCTTCTCCTGAGCTTTATAGGCTGCTTTTCCTCATCTTCATCTTCCATCCCAAACACAAACAGGGTGCTTAGCTTCCCTGCGTGTTCGGTTCAATTCCCGCCTGATTTCTCAGAATTTGTTGTCTGCTGTAAATGCTGAAAAACTGTTGCTGTTGTTGTGTTTCAACCGGGAACATTGCCCACCTCAACGAGAAGATACACTCTTTTAGGCCCAAAAATTTTTCGCGATTCCAGTACCAAAAAGCGAAAGGCCTGAAATGATGATAAATCTTAGTACATAGCAGAAGTTAAACTTCTAGAAGACAGCCAACATACCGTACATTACATTTTGCTCGCAGATAATTAGAATTTTTAATGCATTTGTATTAATGAACTTTCAAAGTCCAGTAAAGAACTCCTATATGACTTTCTGAGCAGTCGGGAAATAAACTCTTACAAACCACTTTCTTATAAGCAAACAAGCTTGTACTGCCCCTCTTTGCCCGTCCATAAAACTTCAATTAAACAATTAATCCTCTAAAAGGAGCAAACTAATGAATTGTAGAAGCAACAACTTTAGTATTAGCTATCTTTTTTATGATTACAGTTATTATTCATATGCCTATAGGCATAAAAATTTGCTACTGCAATTCGCAGAGATGGTAAAAATAAAAACCGTAAAAGGGTCCTCATAAAAGTGCCACTGGCAAGCACTATCCCAGGCAAGTGTTTGCAGAGGGCACGGGGACAGATTCGCCAAATAAAAAGTTTAGCATGGTTTGGCTTTCCCCCACAGAATTATCAACCTGGAGATTTTTAAAGCAAATAAGGCTTTTGCCCCTCCAAAGAGATTGCACCGACAGGTTTTGCCCCTCCAAAGCATTTCATCGGTGATTTCCTTCAGCTACGTGCTTGGCATATCCTACGATTTTCCACAAAAATTGCAATTGTTCAGTAGTTGAGCTATCTATTCTTTTCGAAGCACAGGCACAAGATCTTTATTGGATGTTCCTACTTCGTTATAAGCAAGACCATAAGCCTCAAAATGTACCAGCCATTCGCCGCAACCAACAGGTTACAGAGTGGGTCAAAGTTAAGTTAATGAAAGAGTGGGTTGAAATCAAATGTCTCATTTAGGATAAAGTAGGATAAATCAGTGTTAGGAAAACAAAGGGTGACATTCACCAGTGTTTTAGTTGCAACAATGATGTTCCTATTTGGAATGTAGAATTGCACGATTGTTATTGATGTTGACAAAGGCGATTTTTCGCTCGTGCTGGAGATTTTGCACGTGTGGGCTCGCGCACGTGCGACCAGAAGTGTCTCCAGGCATTGACTAAATTTATACACACCAGCCTGTCACACATGCATCAGTAACATGACATAAGTAATGTTAGAGAACTTTAAGCACTTCCCATTTGAAGATATGAGCGTCACCTTTTGCTTTCCTAACTCTGTTTTATCCTGTTTTATCCTAAATAGGACATCTAACATGCTTCAGCAACAACAAAAATCTGTATTTCAGATACACAAATCGTGGATCGCACGTGCAATTCCAATAAGTAAGAGCAATAGTTAATGCAGACAAGGGTGCATGTGTGAATTGTCCCTTTTGCACTATATTTCTTCTGGGCATTCAGAATTGACTTCTGCCAGATCTAGAATCTATGAGTGCCGTACCAAAGGTACAAGTGTATAATGACCCTATAGAGTAGGTAAATATAATACAGTTTTAGAGTTTGTCACAACGTAAGAAAGCTCACAGATTTAAAGGTACACTGGGACTATCTATAAATCCATAAAAGTTTGTGTTTCAGGAAAACCCGAAAACAAAATCGGAACAGGACTAGAGGTCTCTTGTTTAGTGACTGTGAAGGTAACAGTGTATTTTCTTAAAAGTAGAGCCTATCATCAAAGGCCTTTGTATTTAATACACATGCTTCAAGAAAGTCGCCTTATTTATGTTACTTTTCACTGTCAATAAAAGAATCTGATACTTGAAAAGCAGAGCCGGATAAAAGTGCCTTGGCACTTTTATTCGGATACAAGCGCAGGCGCTTTATATGAGCGGCACCTATACGCGAAATGATAGGGTATATATTTTTATATAAGAAAGTTGTTCATAAGAATGTAGTACTCAGTTGCTCAAAAGTAAAGAAAGTTTAGTACTGAGTTTTCGAGACTTCAGAAAGTTTTTTAGTGTTTATGTATTTCAAATGCAGTTTATCTGTGTACAAAATGTCATGTATGTGACCTTGGCTACCTTCTAACAATTTAAATTCTGTTATTTACCAAGATTTATTATCATTTCAAGTGTACATGGAGCTTTTTCACTTTCCATTAATGTATATGTATAAAACATTGGAACTCAAAAACTTTTGCTATGAAAGTCTTAAGGAATTTTTGATGCTGGAACTGTGAAAACGTCAAAAAAGTTTCAGTACTGGGTCCAAAAAATCTTTCTTACAAAAAGGGTGTATGCAATGTTGCCTGCCCTCTTATAACTTAACTTTTGTTATTTACATACTAAGATTTATCATCATTTCAGGTGTACAGCACTGGGGTCGAAAACATTGTTACAAAAAATCGTGTATACCGCGAATACATACCATATTTTCCCATGGGATCACTATCT
This sequence comes from Cassiopea andromeda, assembly GCA_018155075.1. Lineage (NCBI taxonomy): Eukaryota > Metazoa > Cnidaria > Scyphozoa > Rhizostomeae > Cassiopeidae > Cassiopea > Cassiopea andromeda. The sequence goes on along the minus strand of WIPJ01000882.1, from coordinate 104,586 downwards.
AGATAAAGATCCCATTGGAAACTAGGGCATTGTTGCCCAAGTGTCCAGCAAAGGCGCTAAATATAAACGTCAGATGAGCACTAGATACTTTTTTAAAAGAATAAATTCAATGATAACACCAAAGCTCATAATTGCTGAACTTTGAGAATATTTTTACAATATTTTGAACCTCAAGCCTTATCAAAGCTTAGACTTTTGGTATATTCGAGTCATGATACTGCTTTTTGATGAACTTTTACACTATCGATACAATAGTTAGTATTCTGCTCCACTTCTACTTTGTTTCTTGATGAAGTTACATCCCTTATATTATGCATATTCCATCTGTTAGACATCTTCTTATTCTCTTTTCTACGAAGTGACTAAAAATCAAAAGTTTATGTTTTCAAGTTCTAATCTAATGGGCATTTTTCGATCTTTTGTTGGCTGCATATCAGCAATTTTGACGGGGGCGAAAAAGCTGGGATCATGGCAACACATATTTTAGCATATGTATTGGTGGGGCATTTGCCCCACCAGGCCTTCCTTCCTGCCCCACCACTGAGGAAAAATTGCCCTACCAGTCATTGGGTCCTGTTAAGAATTTTGAATTTATGGCCGTCGAGCAGGACCTACAAATTCACTTGATACAAACAGCAAAGACTGATGCGTCATACAACATTTGTTAAATGAACGCAGAAGTTTGCTGCTAAATACTATATTTTTAAGAAATAAGATTTCCAAAGTCAAAGCGACATGGAGACAATGCAAGAAGTGTAATCATAAAAACTTACTTATGAGAAAAAACTGATTTGAATTTGAATCTTAAGATATGTTGCGAAATAGTGGAATCGAGAAGTCAGAAAAAAGTACTTGTTTCAAATTGCTCGAGACACTCTACTTTATAGAGCCACCGAGAGGAGTGGCTGGATGGGAGGGGGGGATTGCCAAGTGACCTATAAGTCAAAGGGCCCTCATGTCATCCATTGCTTCAAGGTCTAAGGCCCTCATAAAGTAAAGCCTGCAG
>WIPJ01000882.1:85169-97569 GCA_018155075.1 Cassiopea andromeda | reverse complement strand
CGTTTCCCCCCCCCCCCCTCCACCACATTGCACACAACAAAAAAAATGTTAAAATTTCTGCCACTGAGTATAGACTCTCACCATAGAATGAAACTTGCTACTTTCATACTTATTTTCTGTCTTCCTTCATTCCTTATTTCCTATAAAGTTCCTTCTTTATTTTGATGCAAAGCTGTTAACTATCACAGTGCCCTAGACCACAACTTTTTGTCTGCAAAATGAGAAAGTATTGGTTTTAGGAAGTGAAAGAGTCTTTTGTGAACAGCCACTTGAAATATCATTCATAGAATTTGTTCAAAGTCTTATAAGCAGAAGCCACAAATATGAGTCACTGATATTTATCAGGTTAATTCTCAAGCATATGTTGTGTTATTGAATAAGAGCATATTATGCCAAATGCCAAGCTGCATTCTATGCAAGGTTGTATGCTCTGTTTTGTTGCTGGATAGTTGTTTTTGTCAATGAGATGGAACACATGCAATTTTATTTAAAAGCATTCCAACCAATGTGTATATCCTACCTCCTGATAGCTACAGTTAACGAGCTGACATAGGCATGAGTAGTTGAGCTTGGGGTTACATATCAGTAGGCAAAGACACAATAGGTCTGTACTAGCTGTGACACTGGCAAACTAAAATTACACTCTGCCATCCCAGTTAACATATGTGGATATGTCTGATGTGGTACAAATGTATCTAGGTGTAGAAAAACATGGCGCTTTTGGTAGTCCTATGCCATCTTTGATGCTTGCTTGATTTTTTAGCAAAATCTCACTATCTAAAAGGACCTGACAACTTAAATACAATTGAAATCAATTGCTCCATTTTACTGGAATTTGTATTGAAAAATGAAGATTTTCCAAATTTAAATAGTGACATTTGGTGGCCAGGAGCTATTCTTGCCAACGAGGCAGTGGTGTATGGTATTCAGATATATTGTCAACCTATACCAATGTATATTAAATGAAGAGGTCTAACAAAAGTAGATCAACAGCTGACATCATCCCTGTAAAGTGCCACTTTGAAATACAGTAGTGGCCCACATATGAGAAACATTTCAATTTGAGGCCTGGTGTGTTTCTTATAAAAGGAGATATAGACTTCAAATCAGAGTAAAGGTTCTTAATAGAGAAAATCATGCTACGCTATTGATCAGTTCAGTAGTACTATGTATTCTGATTGCTATATGCAATGCAAAGAATATATTGCTATTTGCAAAGGCAAAAGATAGACCTCTTTGCCTTTGCATATAGCAATGTAATCTGATTGCTATATGCAAAAGCAAAGAGGTTTACACAGCATTAATCTACTGTCTTGTTCTTAAAAGGGTTAATATATGCAAAAGCTTTATGAGAAACAAGCACTCTTTCAGTCCTTCATCAGTTTCTTATGAAAGAGGGCATTCTTTTGAGAATCAGGGCCTGTGTTTTTGGACTTTTTGTTTTTTTATATGTGGGACACTATTGTATTTATGATTTTTTTATTTGACCTCCTTTCAATTAAAATTCAACTACAACTAATTTGAACTAATTATAGCAACAACATCAACAACAAAAAGGAACTCTACTTTATTAATTACAATATCAACAACAATTAGCTCTACTTAATTACAATACTGCATTCAATGTTTATAAGAAGGAAACAAGATAATAAACATAATTAATTGTCTAGTGTAAGATATTATTAAGACAGCTGAATTTCAAGGTAGCCAAATTTTTAAAAGGAGAGAATTGAGAGAAATTGAGAGATCATTGAGAGGAATTGAAAGTAAACAGAATTTCTGTTAGAAAAGTGGATAGGAAAATGGAAGGCTAGAAAAGCTTTGTCTGGGCTATGGCTGCCATTGGAACCTTTGTGTGTAGTCAGGATATATTGTAGAATACAACTTCTATGTGCCTTTAATTGGAGCAAATTTTTCCCTTGTAGCAAATCTGTTAGTGCCTTAATGAAGGAGACTGGATGCAGATTAGAAGATCCTGCAGCATCATTGTTTAGGGAAAGCATTTTGATTGGAGATTGGGATAAGGTATGATCTGATCTGCTACTGTAGCATTTTGACTGATTCCTCTAATACTGAAAATTTATGATAGGCAATGGTTATAGGGCCATTCCGTATGTTTTGGATGGGGCACAGACATTTTGCTTGCTATCTGAAAGTGAAGCACCATTTTGAATGAGTGATATATATTGTTTGTTGGTTAGTGGTAGACAAAGGATGTTGTTATATACTAAAAAGACATTGACGTAAAGGTGATGTGTGGTTATTCAAAATAAGTGTGTTCCAGGTGGGACATTTTTAATAGAGTGGCCCTGTAGCTTCTTTCTTTCACTGTTGTGTATGTAATTTTAAGCAGTGTGATGATTCTTCTTTTCACTCTGTATGTTTTTCCTATGAGGAGTAAACCAGTGATTGCCAGGTATAATATGTGCAAGATATTAGGATCAAACCAAATCTCTGATAGTTCCTGAGTGATAGGAACCTTTTGGCATCACTGACGAGATTAATTGAACTGGAGCCAGGTTATATTTTGCTTTACATTCAGCATCAGGGACCGTGCCAGCCAACACAGACTTTGGGGGATTTCGTGCTCCATCCTCTAGAATAAAAGTGCAATTTGGTTGCCACACCCCTTTCAAAATCTTGCTGGAAGTACCTCACTCCAACCCTAACATGTTTTCATTGAATTGGGACAAATTAAATATTGATCTTAGTGAGAAGTAAGAACGGGGAACAAATCTCTCCCAGTCCCCCCATGATGCTACCACTGCCTAGCATGAGGCTTACATGGATTCCATCCCGGGCTGTATGTTGGTGCAATCAAAAAGAAAGATCGAAGTGGCATATGCAGTGAGGCCTCAGTGACTGGCTGTCTTTTATTGCTCCAATTGCCACACAGTCTTGTATCAGTTTAGTTGCAGTTGTGCAGCTGTTTTGTTCTCTCTGTTTGTAAAAAAGGAACTGGCAGGAGAGGGAGAAATTGTGATGTTTCTTCCAGAACAGATATTGTAAAATGGGATGAAGTAGTGATAGAAATTATAATTATCATTGTACCAGTGCTGCAGTCTTTAAATAGTGCCACTACTCTCAAATATTGCATTGCGGCAAATTGATTTTTTGCCAGTAGAAGTTGGAGATACATGCAAGTGTAGGAGAGGCAGCGGCAGCTTCCCTTGGCTGAGCAGAAATCTGCTACATTTGGGCAGTTTTCCTGAAAGAGCAGTAGGAAGTTCAAGTAACTTTTCTGACTGCTCTCCTGATCTCCTTACGTATTCAAGCAGAAATGTTACAGCTCCCCCTAAGTTTGAAATCCTCCTGCAAATATGGAGACATACTATTAAAGTGCAATGAATTTCCTTACCTATCAAAGCAGGAAAAGTCTGACAAATTGTCTTTCATAGACCACAACTTTGACTATTTGAACATCAATTAGGCTGTTTTATCTTGATATTGCTGAAATTTTGGGGACGCCATTGCTGAATTAGCGCTTGTGCAACATGCAGGTAGGTGCTCACAATAGAAATGTTTGAGGGTGGTTCGACGGCGTTTAATTCTCATAAGTGCCTAATTAACCACTTGAGAGTAGTGTTTTGTGCACCTCGAACATCGTCAAACACATTATCAGACTCATGTTAGATGATGTTCGACTCTGTTTTGTAGGATGATGTTTTATCTTGTAGACTGGCCTTTAGCCGTCTATTTGTTTTCGCTACCTGAAAATGAGTAATGGTTTTGATGGATTTGAAACATAAGTGAAACAATACCGTAGCTATTCAATAGATCCTCCCTTTCCTTTCAAAGCGTTACATAACGGATGAATGATCACGGAGGGCTTCGTGATATCATCAAAACTTTTTTAGAATTTTGACTCCTTATTATGCAACTGTTCTAAACTCTCTTGTGGTTTAAATTAGTGGATTTGTGCCTTGATTATATTCGCCCTTTCCAGAATTAGAAGGTGGACAGTATCGGAAGATGTAGATTCAAACGGCGTAGGTGCAGTAGAGCCGTCACAATCCAGCAGCTACGTGAAAATGAATGGCCGAGCTTTGGTTTGTGTAAGATTCAAGCCTCAATTGTTCAACTTTCAACAAAATAAACAGAAAACTACAATATCTGAGTTTCCTTATCAATAGGGAAATCACAAAAGATTATTGTCTTTATGGAAAACTAGTCTCGATGAGCAGGTTGAAGAAAGAATTAAAGTAACATGGGAGATGCTAAGCGAATCTTGTTGTCAATTCAGTGCTACCCTTTATATGTGAACAGTCATCAAGACAGTTGCAGGGGCCCCGAAATGACTTAAACGAGGAGGAACCAGGTCACTTAGGTCGGGGATGAACTCAGGATTCTGCTAATCTGTGTTGGTTACAGCATCACTTACAAAGCTTTCAGATTATGAACAGGTGGAAAATGATCTTTTGTACCACTTTCTGAAAGTGAAAAATGCTATTTTATGTAAATAGTATGAGAGGGCAATGCCCCCAATGCCCCACGGGTTCAACGCCCCTGCGTTGCCTATGACCACCATTCCTGAAGGTCATTTGGCATCTCTGGCTGGACTCAAGCGAAGCAACGTAACGCAAGTGAGTGGATGTGAGGGTGGCTACCGTTGCCAACCAACGTTGGTTGCCAATGGCTTCTACCATCTGCATTGACTATCTTCCTCGAAATGTCACCCATTGCATTGATTGCTTTTAGTTAACGCAAGGAAGTCTGCAAAATTATCGGCTCCTTTTTGAAATGTAGTGGACTTTGATATGCTGGCATAATCCCAATAGCAGCTGTTAGTTTTATGAAGAGTATCTTTTTTGAAAAATAATTTTTTAGACTAGGGGCTCGAGTCAATGGCGGACACTTGGAAATTTGTTTGGCTTTGCTATTACTAATAGCCCAGCGCATGTTAGGTAAAGCTTACGCTGGACTACCCAATCAGCAAGAATTTGAACGGAGAAGAAGTAGCTAGAAGGTTATAGCCAGGAAAACATGCAAGAGATGTGGGAGGAAACTGTGGTAACACCCTTTAGAAACTCGGAAGACAGTCTTTATGCTGAGACAGAGAAACTGATCCTCTATGCTGTTTTCATGGAATTTTGATGTACAGTAGCTCAGTAGTACAGTACATCTTCGATTTTCCGAACCTCGACTATCTGAACTTCGATTGTTCGAACCTCGATTTTCCGAACACTTATTCTAAAGATATTGTTTTGAAATTTGATGCTCGGTATGACCCGCTAGCAATGACAATGCCATGGGAGCCTTTGATACGTGCTTGAAATGGCGGCTTACGGCTCGACTGGCCTTAGTGCAACTATATAAATATATTACATGAGATGGGGACCGTATAACGAGAAAGCACCCAAAAGCAAACACCTATAGATTCTTGCTTTAGAAAAAACCGTTCTTGAGATATATTTAGTATGAATTTTGTATTAATAAGTAAGATACTATAAAGCATATTTTTTTCACGCCTTCAGGGGCGGTGCTACGGTGGGGTGTGGGGTGCGACACCCCCCACGGACTGACAATCATGAATTAACTCGGCAGATTTGAGATTTTCAGCAGTCTACTTGGCAGACAAAGCACCTGACCTAACATGTGTTTTGTGTGGCCAACATCAAGGCCACAATTGCTAGTGAAAGACACTGCATTTGCTTAGGTTGCAAGGGAGAGGTCAATTTACGTTATTTATGAGGTGTATCAATCTCTGTGCATGGATGTGCAGACACATTTAGGAAATACTCTGGTGGGCTACTTTTCCTTTTCGACACAGGCACACGTTGACAGTTTTCTTCACAAATTGATGATGGAATAGCATTCTCTCAGCAGCTAAAAGCTAGTAGCTAGGAGGCTAGGCGCAGAGCCTTCTTGAAGTATTAGAATTTGGCTCAGTTCATCACTTTTACATTTGCCTGAGTAGACTCTCTCACGATAAGATTTATTTTTTAAAGTTCAAAGTTTTTGAGTTTTTCAAATTCGTGCAACACAGATTGGAAGGTAGGATGATATTTTCCATCCCAAAATGAAGATCAATCATATAAACAAAATTTCCTACCGCGTAAAGGGGCATTTTCTCATGTTCCAGAGAGAGCGATTTAAAAAATTTTTCTGGGGACAAGCTCCCAGACTCTCAAGTCTCTTTGGACGAAGTGGATACTAATAGATTTTCTCATCATTTTCACGTTTGCCTGACTAGACTCACTAACAATAAGATTTCTACTTTCAAGATCAAAGTTTTGCCTTCCATGTTCGTGCAAAATTGATTGGGGGTTGGAGTTATACTTTCCATCCCAAAATGAAGATCAATGATGAAAACATGTTTTCCCACTACGTAGAAGGGCATTTTCTGACTTTCTAGAGAGATTTATCCTAGATGTCCCCCAAGTCTCTCTCAAAGAAGTTGATACCTTGGGGCGTGAGAAGTGCTTCTCTAGCGATGACCCACATTTGAACAGCAGTTGGTTTATACAAGCCAACTAGGGGACCCTGGAGGTCTAGACTCCTGCCCTTTTCAACAAAGTGCCTTTTTTGTAGTGCCCTGCCTTTTCACAAAGGGTGTTTTCCTTACATAGAAAAGGCTTGGTCGAAAAAATTTTCTGGGGGCTTCGCCCCAGGCTCCTCGTTTCCCCTTTCCTACCATGATAAGAAATGGCAATAAGAATCATTCCCTTCAGAAGCAATGATATCAGTAAACCTCCTACAGTATTTCCTCCACTTACGAATCTGAAAAAGTATTCGAAGGCCATTTCTTCTTCAACAAGTTTTGGCGTTAATTCGACCCCTGCCCTCCAGTATTGCTAGTTGTGCGTCTTATATAATTTGAAAAATTGTTTAAAAACATCTTTGGTATTTAACATTTGAGTTCACATTCCTTACTCAGCAGCTGGAGACCAGACACCTCCCAAAGAAATTTTTCTAGCACCGCCCTTGCACGCCTTGTTTTTGATTTTCTTAGAAATCTTGGCATCCTCGATTATCCGAATACCCTGCTCATCCTAACAGCTACTCCGGAATTTCGTTCCGAGCTGCTCGGATTGTCGAAAATATGTGTACTTGTGTATTTTCTTGAACATTGCCCTAATGTCATTGTGAGACAAGTTGCTAAAAAGTTCAAAGGTTTGCGTATCCAAATTGTATAGTTTCTTGTTACTGAAGCATGTCAAATGTCCCGTGTGGGATAGAATAGGGTAAATCATAGCTATAAGAGGAATAGGTGACAGTCACTAGTGTTGCGTTTGCGACAACGAAGTTCCTATTTGGCATGTGAGATAGCAGGGTTGACAGTGATCTAAGCACGGGCGATTTTTCGCTCGTGCTGGGTATTTTGCATTTGTCTGGACACGCGCACGTGCAATCGCACGTGTGTCCAGGCATGTGCTTGGAATATGCTTTGAGGTTAGTTGTAGTTACGGTACAGAAGATCTGCTATGATGCCCACTCCAGGCGTGCAATTTCGGAGGGGGCTTGGACTCTAGGCCATTGCCTTTCTCGCAGAAATGGCCAGTGGTGCAAGAAATGGACATTTCTATTGATTTGAAATCAATGTAAGTGCCCATGTTTTGGATAGTTTGAAACGCCTTTTCAGTTAAGAATTGAGATAAAATCCATTACACTTGAAGCTAATGAAGTCAGGAAATTCCTGAACTATTTTTTCCGTCGTGTTTACATCTGACAAATATTGTTCAATCATGCTTTAGTGTACTGTTTTCGTGGATTAGACTCCTGCCGTTAAAAGTTCATGTTTGTGTACCTGTATTGTGTTCACAGCAGCAGTACTTTTTACTAGTATCACTTCTTACTTTCAAAGCCCTGTCTCTCAATTCGTCATTAATCCCAGGAACCTGTTATCTATGGAATGTCCTACCTTCATCTTCCTTCTCAGATACCTATAACCAATCGTCATTCAAATCTACTATGGACCATTCTGTTGTCATCTTTAATTTCGTATTGTATATTTTTTGCGAACTTTTGCAAACACATTTGTGTACTGATTTTGTCTTTTATATTTAAGGTGGAGATGGTGCTTAAAGAACTGCAACCATTGCTGGAGAGCAGTAATAGCTTTAATGTATGTGCTGCATTCAAAATATCACATTTTCGTATTCTGAGGTGTTTTAGTAGAGCTCTTCTTCTGCATAACAGATAGAAGACATCGCCCAGGACATGAAGATTTAATTTCTCAACAATAAAAATGGCAAGCAAGGATATTTATGCCAAGAAATTGAATGCTACGAATTCCTTTGTGTTGCTAAATTTTTCAAATTTCTTTTACTTACTGATGTCACCTACCCAGACTTGTATGAATTTCACTTAAAGTTTTCCGGAGAGGACGGAGTTTGGTCGTTATATTCTTTAACAACACAGAACAACTTCTGACAATTCAAATCTATGAAATCACAGTCACAACAGACTTATTCAAATTTCTGTTGACTGAAAGCTTGTGGCATCGATCTACTGCCAAATTGAGCAATATTCTCTCTGTTTCTTTTTATATCGTAGTTGTAGCCCGGGGTGATTTCTAGGGTGGTCAAGGGGCCCGAGTCCCCATATTAAATTACTCTTCATTTTGGGGGGCTGAGCCCCCTAAAATTCTTGCAAATAGCCTTGGCCTTGCTTCCAAAGAGTTTTGTAATGCTATGATCATTTATGTACTGTTACATAGTTATTGAGGCATATCAAATTGTTGATTATACTATATCAGTATAGAAATAAGTCATCAAATCCGCATCTTTGAAAATATGGGCGTGGCTGCAGCTGGGCCAAACCCGAGTTATAGGCGTGGTTGCCCCTAAAGCCACCTTGTTAAAATTTTTAGACATCACTGGTTGTAGCACCATGAGCAAATTAGTTCAATTTGATTGTGCTTTCTTAAAAATAATCTCATCAACGGCAATTTTGGCTTTCACCATTAATTTTACATTGATGTTGCTTCTCGTTTTAGGAAATGAAGTTCTTAATCTTAAAGCAAAAGTTCTTAGAATTATTAGAAGACGGTAGAGTTATCGAAGCATTGCATTGTTTAAGACTAGAAATAACACCGATACAGAGTTGTCAGTCTAAGCTACCAGAGCTAAGCAGGTAAGGAATAAATTCTTATGCCATTTGAAAATATGCCTCCGCAGGGTTTGTTTTGTGGGTGTATTGTATAGCATTATTGGTAACATTTGTTGTAAACTTACTTGTTGGGGAGACGAGAGCGATGGTCTATTGTTTTAAACAAAGCTTGTGATCTGTTGTTCGACCAATCATATTGAACAATTCTTACATCGTAAACGCACGCGCAGAACGATTTTTGTTTCTTCACGCACGATGTTGCTTCATAAACTAAACATAAACATAACATAAACATAAAGTATATGTTGCAAACATAAACTAGATTTTGCACTGCTGGTTTCCTGCCATTCCGTTTGACCTTTTTAAAAGCCATCGCAAGTAGCATTACGTCACCTAACAAAAAAGCCGCTTGTGCGCATGCGTTTACGATGTAAAACGTTGAGCACAAGCCGTTTTTGAACAAATCAATCTCATCTCCCCAACAATTACAGCACAATGACATGGAGACAAATGAAAGACTTTGTTTTTAAATTTTAAGATATTAATGTACAAATATATGTATAAACTGAAATGACATAAGATAGCTACTAAATTTTTAGAACTCGTGCAAGCATTTGTCTAAATATGCTACTGCTTTCTGTGACAAGGAAGATTAGATTTTATAGTATTTTCGAAAAGAATGTTTTCTTTATAGCACCTATTATGCTAGTATTTGCAATTTTATTCAACGACCTCCAATCTCAGTATAATATTTTATCAATTTTTTTCTTTTCTTATTTATAAATACAGTTGAAAATTTACAAAACACTACAAGCGCTAAAACTTTGCAAGACGATAGTGCAGGGAGCATGGGAATGCATTGTAACCCTGCAGTTGATACATATAAAAATACTAACATATACATATATAAAAATACAATCAAAAGAAATGGTTGCTAATACAATTATACAAATGGTTACTAATACAAAAGAATAGTCGTCACGGTGACCACTCCACAATGCGAGCTTCGAGGTGCACCTTTATCAATCTAAATAGGAAGACACGCGAATACTCGATATCGAAGTGCTGGCAGGGAATCGTAGTTTAATAGAAATAAATCCGTTTGGAATAAACAGCAAATATGTTGAAGGCAAAGGCTTGTCAGTCAATAAGCGAAATAAACAGAACACAATAAGTTATTCTAAATTGTTATGCATAAATGCTAGTTTATTGTTCATAGTTTAATATGAACTCTGAAAACAAGTAGGAGGAAGAAACAGGTAGTCAAGTTGTATGGTATTTGGATAATGAGATTTGATATACATCGAAGAATGTGGTCTAGGGATTAGAATTCGTACTCTAAATGTTTTAGCATTATTTGTATTATATTTGTTTTATCAAGCACTCATTAGCAAATTGTCATCATTACCGTATACTTATCCATTCGCTTTCAGCTTACTTATGTGCAGCAGCTCCGAAGATTTGCATACAAAGGCAGAATGGGAAGGCAAAGGCCCAGCCACTAGACAGATGCTTTTTAAAGAGTTGCAAAGTAAGAAAGTTTATTACATTTCAATTTCCTATGTAGACGATCTTTTAGTGTAGAAGTATGATCTTTAGAAAGCAAATAGTGGCATTTGTTTACTAGAAGCCAATGGGGAATGTTAACTTTATGACATCTGATATCATTTTGCAAATAAATCCTTGAAGAAATATCTTTTGGTACGGGACTTATTGTTTTAAATATCACTTCGTACATTGCAGAAACTGTCAACTGGGAGTACCTTTTCTTCAGTAGCATTCTCTTTATCCAGCATTTTCTATTGTATTTGCTATTGTTGTGTGATGAATCACTTAAAGTTTTCAACTTGCGGCGCTTACGATCTACTAGATAGCGATAAGTCTAGACGACAGATGCATAATTTTGTGTTTGCTTTGAGGAAAGAAGAGCTTACATACACCTTGGCGTCATAGAAAGAAAACAAATTGAGTACTCTAATTAGGCGCTATTTACTCATTACCAACATGTTTTGAAATTAGGTGAAAATTATTAGCAGTGGTGATTATAATACACGTACAATATATTTTCCTGATGAATATCTACCCATTGAGTTTACTCTGTCAGGGCATTACCTAGGATTTGGGCGCATTGGCCGGTCATAACCTTCTAGCACCTCGTGCACAGCAAGGTGCACAGCAAGGTGCACAGCAAGGTGCACAGTGAAGTTCGGGAGTCTGAGGGGGCGCTAACAGCCCCCCTCAGCGGGGCCGGGACCGAGCCCCGGAACATTTTGACTTTTTCTATGCTAAATAGGTCATTTTTGTGCATTCTGTGGCTGTTTTAGCCCGAGTTTATGAGCGTGCGTTTACCATTATTTTGTTTTCATTTTGGGAAATTCGAGGAATCAGTGAATTGGGAAGTAGCCGGTTACCGGCTACTGAGAACGCTAGTTAACACCTTGTCTGTGCTGGTGTTATGTAATTGAGTTCCACCCTGATGATGTAGCAGCATAAAAACTATTGACGTGCTTGAATAAAAATTGCATTGGTAATTGTTAAGAGCAATTTCCTGCTTTTTAAATAGAATATCTACCTGCTACTGTCCTGTTGCCCCAGAGACGGTTGGAGACTTTGCTCTACCAAGCAATAGAGCTACAAAAATCAAAGTGTATATATCATAATACAAAAAAGGATGCAGATCTTAGATCTTATACTTTACTTAGCGACCATAAGTGTGATGGGTATGTATCAATTGCAATATATTTACGTTCTATTTCTTTGTTATATTTTATATGATATTTTGTAGATGTCATTTTAGAGTACAATAGAATCCCGATATAACGAGCCCATGATATAGCTGACTTCCCGATATAACGAACCATATGCCTGGTCCCTTTTGTTCTCCCCATATAACGAACTCCCGCTATCATGAACTATTTTCTATTTCCCTATGGAGCTCGTTATGTGATATACAATAGAACTCCAATACAATATTCAGAATTGTATTGAATGTAGAGTGGACTCAAATTGCTTGAGTGGGGGGAGGAGGTGAAATATATCCTCATTTGATGGAATTTTCATCCCTCTTCTCAAAACTTGTATTTCCCCCTCAAATATTTCAGAAGGAACTTCATACTTCCTCTAGGAATATTTTTTTTCATCACTCTGAGTAAGTAAATTGTGCCCCCCCTCTCAGATGTATCCTACCCCTCTCCTGGAAGAATCGATGACCGTACCCGTATGGTTTAGTATTCAATTATCATATCGTGAGCTGCTTAAATTGCTGTCATGGATACCAAGATATGTTTAACCAACGTTGTTGTTTTTAGCTCTTTCAAGCGCTCATTCTATTATCATGTACTCATCTCGG
>WIPJ01000882.1:42237-83941 GCA_018155075.1 Cassiopea andromeda | reverse complement strand
TTTTTGCCAAAAGACTGTGTCCTGCTGTCTAAATGAATATGTATTATCAAGCCTTTTACGCAATTTGGTGCCGTTGCCTGCGTATTTCTGGCATTTTTACCTACTCAGCAGATGGTAGAAAGCATATTTTTCGTTATTTACTTCTGAAGCTATAGAGAATATTGAGTAAATATTCTATTTTCAATTAGGCCTGTAATGAAACGTGAATTAAAGCCTGCAAACAGCTGTTGTTTGCTTTCGAAGTCATTCATTTTTAAGCTGCTGAAAAGGCCATTGAGGCATGACTGTTTAGACCTGATTACTTTTGTAGATTATCAAATTTCTGTGCTATTTTTCTAGGTAGTGTGCTTAACCATAGCTGTAAAGCCAATTAAGTTAGAAGGGGGAACCAGATACTCTCCAGTCTGCAATAGAAGGGGGTTGGTAATAGTCGGGAAAAAATTAGTCGGGGGGGGGACGTCTATTCAGGACTGAAGAGTAGCTCGTGTGAGCTCCAACTGTTATGAATGGAAAGTGAAGACTTGATGTCAGAGGGCTTTGCCTCATATAAAGATGTTTACAGAGCGTCATCTAAATTTTAGAGAAACTCTCTTTTTGAATTGATAGATGCACCCTTTTTTAGATAGAAAACAGCAGATGAAGTAATTGATGTGCATGTGAAAGCTTAATTCGATTTCTCATCCTTGGTATTTAAAAATTATTCAAAACATAGAAAGGGGCCAAACCATCCTCGAAAATAAAAGGGAAGCTGAGCCTTGGGACCTCCTCCCCTACAGCTCTGTCCTTATGTAGCGCTCAAACATGGATGGTACGTATTTCAATGTTGACAGATTGAAAGAGTACCGAAGTGTGACGTCAAGAAAATTATATTTTTAGAATATTTTTATTTTGGCTCTGGATTCTAAAGAAGCACTTTAAAGTAGCCATAAATGACAAATTTCAGCTTGATCTGACAATTGATAATCAAGGTATAGGGAATTGAATGCTGACTTAGTTCCCATCAAGCCACTGTTTTTGAGCCTGGCTCTAAAAGTTATGAACCAGGTCGAAAATACAGTGGTTTGTATCGTAAGGCTTCTGCCATCAAATGACCGTATTTCATCCAATTTTGACACCATTCACCTAAAACTTTCAACACATGCCTATTTTACGGTGCTCTTTCACTCCACATGGGCAAAATATGTAAATTCTAAAAATATATTTTTATGACGTCTTCACCTCGATACTCAATTTGATTTCCTAGAGCTTCCTTTATAACGAATTATCTGAACATGTTAAGAAAAGCCTGTTTCATGTTGGATACCTCTTAATAACTGCTTTCTTGAACTATCCGGACTATTTACATATTTGAGTTTTGTAGTTTTAAGCTAAGTCGTAGAAGCAGTTGATTTCTTAGCATTAAATTCCAGGGTATGTGATGTACAATTTCTACAGCAATTACCGGTTTTCCACGTGAATAGTGAGACTCTGCTCATTATGTTGTGCTTTGAAATTTCAGTTCGTTATAGGCGCAAAACGTAACATATTTCTGTTCCTTGGACATCCCATTTATCATACATATTCACGCTGTTTAATGACTGAACTTGCTTCGAATTTGATCCAGTAAATTTTCATCTAATTTTCAGTATAAATTTTCCATGTGAGACAAAACAGACACTCTCAGTACATTGTGATGAGGTGAGTAGTGGAATCTTTCCTAAAAGCATCGCACAGAAGGTGCGTTTTGAAAATTTTTCTCACACACTGTTCTTGTTGTTACATATTTAGGCCACGAGTACCTGATACTTGGCTCGTTTCAGATAGACCTTTTTACACTGCTCCAAGTAAATGCCATGCTTGCTCCACTCCTTTTTGGTTGCCTAATAATTTAACTCTGAAAGGAAGAAAATCAATTCTACAAAATCCTATGATTCATTTAATAACAAACTAAAAAAGCAACAGCAAAGTTATTAGCCGATTTAGATCTCGTTTAATATTTACCTGTATTTACTTTTTCATTCTATTTGCTGTTGATATTTCGTTACTTTTACTGTAAATCGCTTAGTATTTTTTCTTTTTAACATGGTCCCCTGTAAATCAGGCTCAGGCCTGAGGAGCTTCCATTTATAAATAATGAAATGATAATGACAATGTGCTCCGGATTTGTGTGGTATTTGTTTGAACAGATGAGTTCGATGCATCGCTAAATGAATCTGCTAGTCTGTGAGCAAGGCGTTATACATCTTTTGGTAACTAAATTGACAGCAGGGTTCTTGCTACTCCTTAAACTTCTTAGAAACTCCTTAACTTTAATTGGCGCTTTTATGGGCGCTTAAAACTACTTAAATTCGTGCATTTTTTGGGAAAAAACTCGTTAACAGTTCCTTATTTCTTATCGAATCTTTGGGAGAGGATTTTCAGTGGAAGATTTATTAAGGAAATAAAATGATTGTTGCCATGGAAGCAGAGAAAATTCTCCTTAAAAATCATATTTCAGTACTTGAAAACCTTGAAAAGTCCTTAAATTCTATCTACTCACAACAACACGAACCCTGTGAAAAGCATTTGTTTTGTCTTCATGTTTCAAAAATGCCATATTTTTGTGTTCATTGCTAGTATCATGTCAGGGTTATGTTGTGTCCGAGGATTATGTTGTATCCGCCGAATCAGGGAGTCCAGGGAAATCGGGGAAAAATCAGGGAAATGAGTTGCACTAGAAAAACATCAAAAACAAATCAGGGAGATTAGCTAATGCTAGAGACAATCTTTCAGTTTCAGTTTATATGATTTAAATCATATAAGCTGAACTTAAATCATATAAACTAAACTTTAAATTATATAAACTGAAACTGATCTGGGAAATATCAGGGAAGATGTTTGTTTTTTTTGTCTCCAAAGACTCGATTTCCTAGTATGCTTATAAAAATCACAATAAAACAAATAATACCCATAGGAAAATTGTTGGTTTTCATTCTCGATGATAGAAGTAGAGCACATTTCGCTAAAATAGGCAAACGTTTGCTTAAAAAGCCTTATGTTGTGATAAGCGTAGTGTGTAGTAATTGCTCAGGACCTTTATTGATTAAGGGAAAACAGAGTAGAAATAAGAGAAAAATAAAGGAAACTACTCCTCTGATTTGGCAGACATCCTGTTTTAATTATTCTGTTTTACTGATTTTTGAAGCGAACTTGCCTCCCAAGTTATTTGCATCTATTTTGTTTCCTTCACACTGTTCCCGCTGTAGGCTGTCTTATCCAAAAGTTTCTCCAATCAACTGTATATGCTACCAGAAATGTACCTAAGCACTATTCTTTGGGGTCATGTTTTGACTGTTTTACCATCTTCTAAAACAAGTCACAGAAAACGCTATGATCAATGGTATGCTAAATCGCCAGCAGCACGGCCAACTTTCTTGCAGTTTCGTACATATTGGGGGGGGGGCGTCATGCCCCAACGCCCCCCGTAAGCACATCACTGTATGACATGCATTAGAAGGTTGATGATCACTAGGAGCTATTGACATTTCTAACAACATTTATTTCCATGTAATTCGCAGGTGATGTTCATTCGATTTTCTCACGATGGTAAGAGACTAGCAAGTGGATCCAGAGATGAGACTGTTATTATTTGGAACGTTGAAGATGTAAGTTTGCAGTTTTATTTCTTTCCTACTCAGGGTATCCACTCCGGCTGGAAAAGCTGGAAATGCTGGTAAATGAGCCTTTTTTCAGAATTTGGCTGGAAAAGCTTGAAAACTATGTTTTTCGCCTGCTTTGGATGAAAAAGCTGGAATTGTTTGGGCCTAGTAATAATTAACGGCATTATGAGATGAAAAACGATCCTATCGAGAAACAGGAGTAAAGAAGAAAGATTGTTCAATATCACGTGGGACAGGCTTTTTTCACAAAGTCGATCCAGTCTTGGAAGATTTCCCTATGTTTTGCAAGGGTGGTTGGTAGATCCTTACCCTCAAGGGGTGTTTTACCAGTAGACATTGAATTTTTATAGGAAGTTACAATTCATGGTTAACTGTAAGGTCATTCGATACTTTGTAACAATAGTCAAACTGCCTTTCAAAGGCTGGAATTTCGTGTGAAAATTCATGGTGTGGCTGGAAAACAATGTGTTTTTGCTGCCCAAAAGGCCGTAAAAAGATCACTTTTTCTGAAGCTTTGACTGGAATGTTAACTTTATCTCAGTGGAAACCCTGCTACAATGCATTTCAAAGGAATCTTTTGTAGACTTTCTTGTATTAGATACAATTTCCTTTTCATCTCACTTGTTCCATTCAATCATTTTGTATTCTAACAACAAATCCCAATAGAGGTCATTTTACCATTAGTTAGTAGCAGCATGAAGAGGTGTCCTTTAACAATTACTTTATTACTGATCAGTCCTTCCCAACTCTTGGGACCATTTTATGTGCATGGCATGCAAAACAGAAAACGACGCTTCACTTTGATAATTTTATCCAACTTACCAGCTAAAGCTGTTACTATAGCAACTTATTGTTGTGACAATGCTGGCACAGTTTAATATTTTCTTAGCCTTGGCTCATGATGCTCAGCCATGTCTTTTGGGAATAGTGTTTCGTTTTTGAATTTTTTACTTGTACACTCAATGGCATATCTTCATGTGTAGTTTTTTCTATCAATTGCTGGCATCTATTTTTATTTTCTCTCGTGTTGCATTTCCCTCTTTCAACTTACGCTAGTCTTCTTATGCGTGGATACATTCACACTTTAAAACGTTTGTTTCCTTACAGGATGAAAAACTAGTTAATTTTCGCACATTATCAAGGCATAATCATGGAGTATCTTACTTAGCTTGGAGCCCTGATGATAGTCATTTAATTGTTTGTGGTACCGATGATTGCTCTGAATTATGGATATGGCATGTGGAGGTAGGTAGTACGAAAATCCCATCTGAAAGATTTGTCCTCATCCAATCAAATGTATCATACGGTCCAATTGCAATTGGATCTTTCATTTAGCACGTATGCATGAAGAGGGGTCGTGCAAAAGCGTACTCCATGCGTACAAGGGGAGATGGGGGTTTGACACATGTAGATACGTACACAAAAATGCCCCTTTTTATATATTGTAATTTTGTAGTATTTTCATATGCAAGGTACTTTTTTATACTTCGTTGTCTTTGGCGATGACTTTTATTACTGTTTTATGAAACATTTGCTATGATTATTGTTCTGTCTGTCATATGTTTTACAGTCTTTCTCTGTGGAATTATTGCCTGGATATTTAAAAACACTCCCGTTAGAAATGGAGGGAGGTTCAGATGGGCAAGAGTACATACACAATGGGGGGTCTTAGCAATCGTTCATGTGTGTACGATGGGGAAGGGGGGTCAAATTTTTCCATTTTGGTGTGTACATACTAATTTAGTGACTCCACAGTGTTCATTCTTGACTTTCCACATCAGCCATTGTAACATCGTTGGACCTTAATGTATTGGTTTTTGCTAACTATAAGAACGTTTTGTGAAAACGTTTATCTGCTCAGCAACTGCACATTATACCAGCTTGCTTCATTTGATCCACTATCAATCCCATGATGAAGATCTTGCTAGGGCAGAAAAAAGCAGGAATAGTGAACTGTAAATAAGTTGTCTAGTTTCTATGCTCGCTTTTGATTCTTTCTGTTCTCTTTCAGTCTGGTGAATTGAAATGTAGAATGAATCATTCCGCCGAAGATAGCTTGACGTGCTGTGCGTGGTACCCAGATGGACGAAAATTTGTCACCGGTGGCATGAGAGGACAATTTTATCAGTGTGTAAGTAGTGAAGTAGATGCGTTGCTAATTCCACTAAGTATCCTTCATTACTATCATTTAGTAATAGTATGCTGTATTTAGCTAGTTGCCACTTTACATCTTTTATTACTGTTTACACCAGGGGTCACCAATTTCCGGCTCCAGCTACCACCCAATGTGGCCCCAGTGCTAGCTGACAGCTTGCATGTGTTTTGAAGTAATACGATGTTTTGGCAAGTGCTGGTGTTTGTTTTAAATTTTACAGTTTTGTAGTCTAACAGTTGAACTTTTCCCATAGCATCCCGCATACTGAATAGGACTGCCAAAAATGAAGTTGCGTAACGTACGTGACAACGTACAAATTACATCATCCCAGTATTATTTTGTTTCTTGCGATTTATCTGAATTTCTAAGAGCGAATCATAAATGGGTTAGTTCTTAGCAATGCTACTAGATGAAGATTCAAAGCAACATGAATAATTAAGTTAGTTTCTTAATTTTCTGGAAAAAATAGTAATGTGTCTCTTGAGGTAAGTGACAAAATGCATGGCAGATGCAATTTTGAAAACAATCTCAATCAAACAAAAAATTGTAAATTTCAAAAAACATTTGCCAGCTGTATCGTTAACTTCCTAAACATTGTATTGTCATCAATACTCTGCCGATTTCACCTATTGTATGTCCCTAGCTAGAGAGTTGTTGTTACGCTCCTGGCTGAAATTTCGTGAGAATGGCCCTACTGTAAAATAAGCTCAAGGCTTACTATGAACTGTTGCTTGGGTTGCAATCGAAAATACACTATTCACCGAATATTTCAATAAATGATGGTTCAGGCTGTAACAACTTTGTGTTGGTTGAAAATGTAATCGTCGTAGAGAGGATTCTTTGTTTTTCTCATGTCTCATGCACGTCCGTAAAGACTGTCCTAAGTGATGCTGCTTAATATTCAAGGTGATGATGAGTTGCTCTTCCTTGTATAGATGATTTGAATCAAACAAAAGATCGAGAACAGCTATTTGAGCTAATTAGCAAATAGCCAGTCAGATCAGCCCTACTGTAAGACATGCTATTGAGGTTTATTATGAAGGATTACAGAAATGGGAGGATTAGGTGCAAGACTAACTCGGCTAATCTTAGGGCAGCAAAGGCCTTTTCACCATATTTTTAATGCCTGACCAGTACCCTTAGGTCCTAGTTGCACTGTACTAGATTGCTCTCAAACTCTCAAAGAATAGTTATTCTTTCGTCGGGGCAAACTTCTGGATTGATATCCCAAATGACATTAGAAATGTGGAGTCTACTCACCTTTCAAGAGCAAAATGAAAATCCACCTCTTGGGCGAGTGAAGTGGTCAGTACAGAAATAAGCTATGCCCAAACATGACCTCAGTTTAGACCAGTTGAAAGTTATCTTTGTTTTTGTTTTGTATGTAGATACCTTTATTTGTGTAAATAGATTTGTAACTGAAAGAATATGATAATAGTATGAAATATTGTTATCGGAACATTGTATGTCACCCCCAGAGCGGAGTGATTTTCACATCAATTGCGAGAGGGTGACAGCCTTCCAGCATTGAATTGTATCTGCTAGCCCTATGTGATATGAAAATCACAAGGCTCCTATAGCTATACGGTAGAGAGCAATTGTACTCTAAAGATCAGTAACTGTTATCTCAATATGAGTGATGCGTGATTAATTTGAAGCTTTACATAATCACAGGTGCAGTTTGATAGCCCAGATATTCATCTTAAAAGTCTAGTTTTAGTCAGCTAAAATTTCATACAGAGAACCACACCTTTAAAGCTTTCACCTTGTTTTTAGGACCTTGATGGCAATGTGATTGAATCATGGGAAGGTGTTAGAGTGTTAGGACTTCATGTTTTAGAAGACAATGAAACAGTTCTTGCTGCAGATACACATATGAGAATTAGGACATACAATTTTGAGGGCACCAAAGACAGTGGATTGTAAGCGTTCTCCTCCTTCTGTCATTTGTTAATTTGAGTATAATCCAATAATCAGTCTTTGTTGTTTAGCGCGTAAGATGGCACCCGCAGGCCCCTTCATACACACAAATCAAATTGCGCGTGCTTTTCATCGCAAGCACAAACCGATTCGCTCTGAAGGAAGTGCAATTTTTTAATGAACTGCAGAATAAAGACGACGAGACAAGAGTCATGGTTCTATTTAGACAGTTCCAAATTGTTAAGACATTCCCATGATATAAGAAAAGTCCAGACGTTTCGAACCCTATTCCAGGGATCTATCATCAGTGTAATAAACTACCATATCATATCTATCATCATTGAAAAATCAAAGGGTGTGAGAGTTCCTGTACATCATTTAACTTTTTATTTTCTAATCAGAACATATTGTATATTAATTTTCGTTTATATTGGTATTGAATTGTATGTAGATTAGCTAGGATTTTAGACAGGGCACATTGTAAATCAGTTTTTTCTTTTCATTAATGAATGTATTACCCTGTATAAATAATTAAAAGTCAATCAATCAACCATGAAATCAAAACTTATACGAAAGTAAATGGTAAACAAAATAACCATTGTGAACCTAAGGAAAACCAACTAAAGGCTGAATCAATGAACCAAAACAATGGCAAGGGTATACCATGAAATCCTTGGTCGAAATGCAAACAAGTATTACGAAATATTGCTGTTATTATCAAGAGCTTCGATATCAGTATTTTTGAAAGATTGTGACTAATTGTTGCATGTATAGATCTTGCCTTACCATTGGGATGGCACATGCAATGTCATTTGCGTAGGTTTTGACTCTAGGGTTAGTGTGATTGGCTTGGTATAAGAAGTATAGCATGCATTTACAATCCATTAGGTAGGTAGTTTGATTTATTTAGATAATTAGTTTTATGAAATGAATCTTTTTTCATTTAGGATTCAAGAAAGCCACTCCATTATGTCCTTCAATACATCTAGTGACAACAGATATATGATATTGAATGTTGCACTGCAAGTGAGTACAACTTAAAGGATACGTGACACGGAATTTACCTTACCGTTTCTCCTCACTAAGTTAAAGAGGATCTGCTAGAAGCAACTTCTGTCCAGATTTTGACTCAAAATTTCTTTTAGTGGGCTTGGGATGAGCGATTTTAGTTTTTGTCACGTGACTTTATGACGTAGAAGTTGACAGCTTGGGATTGGGCAATCTTTGTTGCAAGTAGGAGTTTGAGACATTAATTTACGAAATATCAATTAACTCGGGAAAAACGTGGCTGATTTTCAAATGGTCTTCCATATTGTAACATGTAACTCTTTGCAAATTGTTTTATACCAACATGGACCACTTGCACAAGCCAATACAGCAGATATAATCACGGAAACAATGAGCAACGAGAGTAATCCGGAGAATAGCGATGTGGAAGTATGATATGTCGGACCTGTGTTGAGACTTAAATTAATGTCTTAGAGTCATATATTCGATATAGAATTATGTTTCGAATTGATATAGCATACACGTTTTTTATAAGAAAATCATTATTTTGCCTGAGCCTCAATTTTCTTAACTTTTCCCGAAATTGAGCCTGAGAATTTCTTAAATGTTTCTTAGCTTTTACTGGAATAAACTGGCTATGGTAGTTTACACTATCGTTAATAATATTGTATACAAGAATTTCAATTCCATCTTTAACATTTTGAATGCAATAACGACGAAATACTTATTTTTTGCCTATAAAAACACTTACTTTTGGAAATTGAGCCTCATGATTTTCTTACGATTTTCTTAGGATTTTGAAGATTTGAGCCTCATTTTCTTATAAACTTTTTCTTATAAAAAAACCGTGTATTTGTGTATGGTTCGGTCGAGTTAGTTAACCCTGTTGTTGAGCTATATCAATGGTGGTTTCAATATACTTTAGGCCTAAGCATTCGGCCTAGGCTTGATCGAAACACAGGCGATCCACAAGAACCCTAAGACGTTACAGAAGAGGAATGCGCAAGTGAGCAAGTTGAAAATACCTACTGGCGAATTGTTCTTTTTGATATCGAAGCATACTTGAAGTGTCAGTTGTTACAGTTTGTGCTAGGGCAGACTTGCTGAACCTAAACTTGTTACTTGGGTGGACATGTGGAAATTATGTTGGGGTGGACAATCCAGTAGAGGCAAAATTTTGCAGGGAAATTGAAGTTATTGTCACGCTATTGGGAACAAGGAACTATAGAACATCCAGAATTAGATAGCTGCTTTCTTAACAGGTTTTCGGTTTATTCAGCTACTTTTGGTCTGTAGCCGTAAGGGATGCAATGAAGCAGTTTACAAGGTTAACTTAGTGTTTTGACATTATTTACAAAAGGAATACTCTGATAAGCCACTTCACAGTCGTTTACAAATGTTTTTTAGACTGCAAAATTGTGCAGCAGACAACCTGTAAGAATCAAAGACAGTCAATATCTACGTCATAGCGTCATGTGACACCTTTCCCCGCCATTATTTCAATGGGATTTTTAGGGAGCAAAACGAAAGACGAAATTGATAATATTTAGCCACCATGTTTACATAGCATTTTACTTCATGATTAAGCAAAACAAATTTTGGCGCCAAATTCTATGTCACTTATCCTTTAATTATTTGCTGCACTGGAATTTACATATTATGTTTTATGAAATTACTCTGTTTTGTATCGGGAATCATGTTTCACCCCAAATCAATGCTTGATATCAGGGAATAGCTTTGTAGCATTGTGGTCTCAATCCTAGTTAAACAGAGCAAAGGTACTCCTGGTACTCTACACATTTACCCTACTTAGCGGGAGTCCTAGTTTTCCAGGGTCCCAGTTAAATGGAGGAAAGTATATGAAAATGTATAGGAATTTTCAAGGGGAATGGAAAAGTGGTCCCACTTAGCAAGAATGTCAGTTATCTAGAGTATACTGTATTTTGTGATGGCTGGTCAATATCAGCTTGTGGTGATTGAAAAGAATTAGTTTGATTGTCTAACAAACTGGTTGTTCATTGAATCTCAGGAATCTGCATATGAGACAAGAAACTGTCATGATAACAGTATCCCAAAGCAAAAACGTAGAATTTTGCAAAAGAAGTTTTCACTATTCTGTGGCTAAATTGTGGAACAGGACACCTCTTCACATAAGGAATAGCCTCACAATTTTCACTTTCAAAAGAAAATTGAAAGCATACTTGCTACACTAGCAACTCCCCAAAAGCATGGTCTCTAGGGAGAGCAGAATTTATTTACTTTTAAATCGTATAAAGTAGTATTACTTGTTTAAGTTGTATTGTAGCATGCTTGTGTATTTTTATTTATATCATTGTGTATTATTGCTGATAGAGAATCATGGGTAAATATCAAAGAAATGGAAATGAATTGCTTAAAGGCAATCTGTGAATTTTCCTCAATAGAAAAGCACTGTTTTGCTTCATGGTAGTTCTTGTTGAACTGTTACCTTTGATAGGAAAAGTGCCTAAATGAGAAACATGAGAACAAGTTTGAGTAGAGCAGTTATTTGGTTGTGTCTCATAAATTTTGTGTTTATACAGGAGCACAACCAGCAATTTTTGAGGGCAGAGGTCCAATCCATGATAAGGGTACATCAACACTTTTTGAAAGAAGATACAGCCTGTGAATATTGTTTTTCAGATCCACTAGCAGAGGAAATACTGTGGGGGGTTTACTGCTATTGTGGCTCTGAGGACCTATGATTCTTTTTGTTAATTCTTACCAAGGAAGGGGGCTAAAAGTGGGCCAGGGGCTTGGCCCCCAGAAAATTTTTAGCAGCACACCTTTTTCATCTTAGGAAAACACCCTTCGTGATATAGAGAGGACACTACAAAAATGGCGCCTTTGTTCATTTGCTGACAACAGCAGGGATCCAGACCCCCAGGATCTCCCTCTAGTTGTGTGCCTGTTGTAACAATGATTTTATGCTCAATTTGAATATAGTCTTAGAAGGTATCAAAATTGATTCCATCAATGATGTATTTTGTATTTATATGCCATTTTTACCTTAGGGTGTTAATCTATGGGATATTAAAGACAGAACGCTGGTTAGAAAATTCAGAGGAGTTACTCAAGGATTTTATATGATACATTCTTGTTTTGGTGGAGTTAATGAAGATTTTATTGCAAGTGGTAGTGAAGGTATTATCACACTTGGATACACTTTGTTTATTTCTGTAGATTTAGAGTGTTCAGTTGTCGGGAAATTCCTTGTCTTGTAGGAAAAATGATGATGTGCTTTTTTCTTGTATCTAAGTGCTAACTTTTTCAAGGAAGAGCCTTTTTGAAACAGAATAGCTAAGTAGACTGATTAACTCTATTGCTGCATTGTTCTCAGAAGCATTGGTGAGGTAGAATTTTCCTTTTCTTTTAAAACGATTTGGTATACCCAATGGTGTAATTAATGCAGGTTGGAGTTAGGACAACCCCTAAGGGCCCCCAAAGTTTTGAGTGCCTGAAGGGGCCCTTCAGAGGTTTTGAAAAGACGGGTTTTTATATACAAACTTATCTTTTGTTTTAGTAAAGGACAAGAGTTTATCTTTTTGAATTGTAATGTCCAATGTTATATTCAGAATAGTTATCAAAAAGTAGGCATACATATTATTTTTTTGTTGGAATATATGCATTTTTTGCCTTTTTTACAGATTTTCCTATCTTTTCCTGAGCTTTCAGGATAAGATTTGGAACACAACTTTGCCACATTTACCAATACTGCCCTGCACTTTCTACAGTCCTGTTTACCCAATTTGCATAATTGTTTTGTCATTCACTTTTCAATGCTTGCAAGACTGTTCATCCAGATTCACCAATACCGTAGTGCAATAACTAGAAGTGTCAGTGCAGAGCACTTCTATGTACAGCCTCACTGAAGTATTGGTTGTCGTACCCTACTGCCCTGCAGTTTCTATAGTCCTATTTACCCAATTTGCATAAGCAATTGTTTTATTATTCATTTTTCAATGATAACATAGCCGTTCATCTGGATTTTAGATAACCATGTGTATATCTGGCATCAAATGATTGAAGGTAGGCCAATAGCAACTTTGAAGGGACACACAAGGACAGTGAACTGTGTTCATTGGAATCCAAAGAACCCCAGTATGTTAGCCTCTGCTAGTGATGATGGCACTGTGAGAATTTGGGGTCCAAAAGAGAAAATTGAAGGAAAAGGTAGATAACTGCACATATGTTCTTTTTAAAAAAAGATTTTAGAATGCAGAAAGGAAATTAAAGTTACTCTGTTGGTCTATGTGTATATCTTTGTTAGAATGGTTATTATTATCTCATCATTTCGATTCCCTGTGCCCTCTCTCATCTCTCATAACATAAAACCAATTCAAGAATTCTTCATTCCTATGACATACCTTTGAAGCTCATGCATAGGCTACCACACTACACAGACAGGGGCAGATCTAGAGGGGGCACAGGACCATAGGCCCCCAAGTGGTAGTATTTCCTATAGCAAATAATTGTAATTTCTCACTTAAAAAAAGACAGTAGACTGGGGTCATGCCCCCTCAAAGTCCAGTTTGCCCCTGTACATAGGTCACCTATTCTTTGAGTTTTAAATGGATTGGGCAAGCATGCTTGGCTTTTTTAGAATCCAGCTTTGCTAAAGGCTAGCTTAGGAGAATTTATAGTAAAGCAGTATGTCCGTGATGTCACAGGGCCTATTGCAATTGAGCAATGTGGAGATATCATGACATGTGTGTATTAATACACATGCTATCCCATATAAATTCAACTCAGATATAGTCCTAGTCAGAGGATAGTGTCGCTGTTAATCTAGATGAAGATTCTTTGCTCCTGTGCATTGATGTTGGAGAAATCATCAACTTTTGAATTTCTTATCCAATTTTCATAGTAGGGCTGGGTTTGAAATTTTGTGCCATAGAAAATATAAAGTTGTATGTTTTATGATGCAGAATTTCAAACCAAATCCATGGAACATATTCTAAGTTTCCTGAAAAAGAAACATTGGTGATAGTGTAGATATCAATTTCTTCATTCTGGACATGCTTGTATACAAAAGGAGAATAAATTGTTACCGCCAAAAAGCTTTGAAGTCCCATGTCAAATTCACTACCTACCTAACATATATCATGCACTTTAGGGTTGCTTGATTTAGTAGTAATTGATGCAAGATGTATCCCAGAAGAATCTTGATTTCAGTCCAAGGGCAAAACTCTGATTTTGCTAGTAATACATTTTCTTCTTGTCAGTATTGTTGCCTTAATTGCATTGTAATAATGTTTGCTCGTCTCGTGCTGCATAATATTTCCCAGTGCCTTAATATTTCATTTTAATTTTTCAGAGATTCTATAACTTGCTATTGGACACTTTTGTATTACAAGAAAACACATGAGCTTTGAGGGCATGTATTAGAGAAGCTATAAGTATGAAGTATGTTTACTATTGAGTCCCTAATTACTATATCTTGCAGTTAATATTTTCTAAATGAGAGCATAATGTGCCACTTAGGTCAGATTTTGCTTTCATAGTTACAACTAACATAGCCAAGAGGAATATCAAAGCAATCTTATTGCTGTTAAGGCTTCAAGTTTGGCAGTTTTTCCTCTTAATTTGAAACAGGCAAATCCATACCTGTTTTGATTATAGTCCAGATTTTTTATAATTTAATTGTACCAATTCCTTGTTTGTAAAATACCACTTATCAGTCAAAGTAAAAATACATATCATTGTAGCTATTGATCCAGCTGGACAAAGATCTGTTTTTTTCAGCTACAAATTTATACAAAGTATAAAGTTATTTGGAATTTCTGATGGAGAAGTCAAGTTTAATTTTATGAATACAGACAATAGAGGGGGAGAGAGAGAGAGAGAGACAAAAGTACTGGATAATCTATGCATATGGCAACTTAGGATAGGCCACAGTGAAAAGATAGTTACAACTTCTCCCATTTCTATCACTTCATTTTAAAGCTGAGTTGTTTTGAATCTTAGTTGTTTCATGTGCTATTTGACAACTACAGGCATTTTATGATTCAATATCTCAAAGTGCTCTGTCAAGAACTACCAAATTTTAAAACAGCACCTAATATGCATCACTTTCAGCAAAATTATCTTGTTGTCTTGCTTTGCATATTTCTCTTGTGGCTACTATATACTTCTTGGCAGATTTAATGAATGTGATTTGTAGTTTGTTTGCAGTTTCACTCTCATCTTTAATAAGCTACATCAATACTCATATTGCTCCCTTTTTACCACATATCTCAGTAATGCTGTTACACCATCTCTCTCAAACTGTTTAGTGAAGAAATCCAAAAGTTCTGCAATTTCAGCATGTATGCTTGCAAACCAAATGCCAATAAAACAGGCCTTATTACTGGTTATAGAAATGCTTATTTCTGCCCTGGACAAGCATGACTTAGCCACAAGCTCAAGCATTTGTAAGAGGCTCTGCATTTTTTAGTCAACCAAAGCAAGTAAAAAGCTAAGGGGTATTTCTGGGATTCCATATTCTGTATTTTCCCAGTAACTTTGTTGTGCATAGATGAAAAATGTGTGCACTTAAATCTACTGTTGTTAAATAATGTCATGCTAAAACAGATATTCCCAAACTAAATAGTACCTCAAATGCAGTAAAAATATGTTGAACCAGTGATGGAGAAGGCTTACTATCTAAGTATGCAATGTGTGTAGCAATGAGCAACATATTTTGGCAGTTGCCATCTCATTACCTGGGCAGTTGGTCTCTCCCATGCAAAGATAGAAATTCAAATGATATCATAATTTCAACCTGCAGCACTGCACAGCAGATAATACATATTTTCTCTCCATGTGGTGTGCATATATTATCCTTTAAAGCATCTTTTACCCCATTTCTCCTTTAAATTGAATAATAAGATCTGCTCCTAACCTGTCATCTTCAGTTTCATGTTGGTTAAAAATATTATGTGTTTCTCAAAGCTCATCCAAAGCTAGTATGTACATATGTTTGTATATTTGATGTGTAACTATTTTACCATCCTTTTGTCTAACTACTGATAATTTTATCTACTTCAAATCAAGGCTGTAATTTGTTAATAGTGAATTTTGGCTATAGAATTGTTATATTTATTGCGGCATATGTTGCATGTGTAGCTGTTTGTTTGAGAACAATTATTACATAATTTGTTCTACAACATGACCCACTTTTATGTTTTCTACTCTTCTAAATAATAAGAATAGCAACAGGAATGCAGTACCTAAGTTTCACTGATGGGAAGGGTATTCAAGGGTATTATACGCATCATAAACATTCAATTGAATAAATATATATTTTTAACATCATACAGTATAGTCCATATACTCTGTATTTTAAGAAACTCATAAAGAAGGCAATAGACCAAGCAGTTATTAGACAATACAAAGCACTTTAGAATTGTCTGAAACTTGCCATAAATAATCTGTTACACAAATTCATTGTTCAAAGTTGACCTCCTATTCCCTTGCTTTTGGGTTTTCATTATCTATAAGAAAATTGCTTCCCAACATTGATGTTGCTGTTCTTCCAGGTATCTTTCTCATGTACAATTCAGCTTTCTTCCTTTGTGACAAGATTTTGTGTCAAAGCTTCAAGATTTCCAAACTTGTCAAGAAGTTCCCTAAATAAATCAAATTCATAAGTAATTTTAGTAGATAGAAATAGAATAATTCAACTACTGCAAAAAGATATTTGAAAGATCTTCCCCTTTAATCAAAAGGTGCTTACAAAATAAAGCATGCAGGGACATTTGAAGAGCTCATTAAAAAAGTGGGGAAAGGCACATGCATTCAGGGGTACCCTTAACAACGAAAGGGCAACTAGATAAGCTGAAAAGGAGCACTCTATATACAAATTTGGGCAGGCCTAATTAACAGTACTATGTGCCTGCGAGTGCAGATCTAAGAACAATGTGCCTGCGGCAAATAAAATATAATAGATGGCCAGATGCAGATTTTGATTAGAAGTGCTAGCAGAAATTTGAACAGTTAAATTTTGTGCCTACAGGGAGCTTGCACAGATTAATGAGCTCTGTTGGTGGGGCAGATACCTCTGATTCCCTAGTTGCTACTGTTGCCAAAACACTCTGTCATTTACAGCAGATTAAGGCATTTTATGTAACTACCATGACCAAAGTTTAAGGAAAAGTGCACATTCTTACTGGAATATGCATTGATTTATAAAAAATATATAATCAAAAAGGTAAAATAATATATGATTTTATAAAAATATTTTAAAAAATTTAATCTGCATAGAGAATTATTATACATATAAATTCAATATGGACAAAAGTGTAATTCAGTTATTAACCTTGCTTCTATGCAGGGTGGCCAACAAACCCTGGATTTCGTTTGCCCCTGGAAAACCCTGAAATTACAATCCACCCTTGAAAATTTATGTTCTGAAGTAGATTTTTCACACATCAATTTTTGGCCTTGCAGTGCTGCTACACTCTTTATTCCTGTAACGCAGGGGAGGAGGATCTATGAGGTTATTCGGAGGTGAAAACAGCATATCATTTGTCATGTGGTAAGCAGCCATTTTCCAACAACGGAAACAAAATTTCAAGTAAAGTGCAGAATGAAAGGTGGATGGATACAGGCAGAAGATCTACATGTGCTAATTATATTTTTTGAAAGTCAAGTCAATAGTCAAAGTCCTTCCCGCGCCCAATGATGCATAGGGCGGCGCCTATCTCCGTTTCTTAGCCCTAGGCCATGCGTCTGCGGATGCAGTGATGGCTACAGCGGGGGGCTGGTCCACTGGTAGCTCCGCGTGTTTAACTTCCCCACTCCTTTCTCATTTTTCGAGCGCCAGAAGAGAAAGGCAGCGAGTACCATTTTTAAAGTCTTTAGTATGACTCGGCCGTGGCTCGAACCCTCGACCTTCCAATTGTGAGGCAGACGCTCTACCAAGTGAGCCATCACACCGGTATTTTTCGAAAGCATAGTCAAAAATACCCTGCAAAACCCCAGAAATCTGGCAGAAAATCCCCTGGAAAA
This sequence comes from Cassiopea andromeda, assembly GCA_018155075.1. NCBI lineage: Eukaryota > Metazoa > Cnidaria > Scyphozoa > Rhizostomeae > Cassiopeidae > Cassiopea > Cassiopea andromeda. Next base: position 66,211 of record WIPJ01000882.1, on the reverse strand, counting down.
CCCTGGAAAAGAATTTCATTTCACTCTTGGCCACCCTGCTATGACATTATGATATTTAAAGAATTCCATATTCAACACTGATAAATTTACTATTATGATTAGATAGGAGCAGCAAAATATCTATAAAAGAAAATTGGACTTCCATTGAAAAAAGAGAATGATCTTACTGCTTGCATTTGAGCTGGGCCTTTAATGAAGCCAGTTCTCTTTCTTGCTGGCTCAAGCTCATTTCTAAGCCTGGCTGCTTATTCACCAAATCTCTACAGGATTGGATGCTTGAACGAAAACTTGCAACCTTGATGGGAAAGAAGCCCAGTAAATCTCTACACAACTACTGTGATATAGAAATACATATGTCAACTGTAAAAGATGCGAACAATTTAATATACATATTCAGTAATATTTTGGCTAATACCAAGCACCATAAACAGCAGAATTTGTAGGGCATACTCACAAAAGATGCACTTTTCTGCAAAGAAAATTAGGCCTCCAAAAACTAATATGAAAACAAAAGGATAACCTATATTCATATAGCTTTACAATTCTATATAGCAATTCTGTTAGTTGCTACATGATTCTATCCTATTCAACAAATCACATACGACAACTCTGTTAGTTGTTAATGGACAATATCCTATTCGACAAGCAATTGTTTTGATTTTTATTTCTGACTGATACTGGACAAAGAATAGGTTGAAATGTTTCATGTAGCATTTACTTGTGGAATAGCATATATTTAAGTAATAACTAATGGAATTTTCGTATGGAATCGTTAAGCTATGTAAATTCGAATTAAAGAAGAAAATCTTAAATGCTAACGCTTTTCATCGTCGTTCTCATATTCAAATTTGCAGTAACCTCATAGATGAAGATTACTGCATGCTGTTGCATGGTTTTTACTGCTGTAAATTGAGGAAACGATCACGAGAGAGTGGGTGAAATGATTTTAATAGAAGTTCAAGCAGGAAATATATGCATTCGAATAAGAAAATAATTTCAAATACTTCACTACTATTGAAACCAGTTAATATAAAAGAATGGAATACCTTCCTTGTAACGTCTTGCTGCTGGTCACTAGAATTCGCTATGATTTCGACAAGTTCTAACACCATTGGAATCAGGTTTAGTTCGTGTGTAAGGGACTGATGACCACCGGGTTGGTTCATGTTGATAGGCTTCAAAATCCCATTTGTTGAGGTAATGTCAGTATATACAGCTACAAGAACTAAACACCCATGTTTTCATCAAACGTCGGAGTTAGAGGTCCTTCTTAAGCAATGAAGTGAAGTTCTGTTGTGTTGAAGTGGACAAACAGTGGCAAGTTTTATTCCACTTCTTCTCTTGCTTCAAAAAATCCTCACTGAAATGAGGCTGCGCAAAGCATTATGGTACTTGGCACATGCTCATTTCCAAGTTTCCTCGCAGAGTTCATTCTCTTTTGAAAAAGAAGAAGTGAAGGCTCACCTCTGCAGTGTCAGAAATAATTTAAGTTATTAAAGAAAGACATTGCAAGTCGGCCTTATACAAATCATGGTAAGTACGTGCATGGCTCGCAAGTTTTTTATGACAGTGAATAGTCGCTAGAAGTGACGTAGACTTGTGTTGGAGCATTTTGGCTATGAGCAATGTCCTAGTCCTTTACACTATAAACTATAGGACAATCTTTGAACAAGAAACGCGCATTTGGATAGGATTTCTGTTCAGTGATTGTCCTATGAAGGACTGCGTCTCTCTTCATAACCGTTTATTGCCCCCAGCTACGTATTAGCGCCAAATGATTCTTCAGTTGTAATCACTAGTGATTGTCATGATGTGCCTTGGGTTATTTTGTCATAGTTTTGGCAACCTTGCTAGGGACTAGACACACTATGTCTTTTCTCTCGTTCCCTGTTGCCTAGAACAAAATGGGATGTATTTGAAATAAAGAAAGTTGTTCACAGTCTTGTGGATGTACTTTCTCAAGTTGTCCTCACATACTGGTTCCACATGGCCATTCGATACAAAAGGGCATTTCAAGCTATGGGTTGTTGATTTTTTTACGAACCATCAAACAAGGTGCATTCCATGTGGTTATTAGGCCTTAAAATGTTTGGCTGATACTAAGCCCTATTTTTGGCATTTGTTATGGGACCTAATGGTAAAAAATTTCCACTTTTGTGTAAATTCTTGAAAAGTTGCCTTGTGAAGCTAGATAGAATGCTGTTACATTTGTTGTTGCCTTGGGTTGGTGCTGCACAGATGGAATTTTTGGTGCACCACACACATTTTCTGGCACACCAGTGTGCGGTTTACATGGAATGCAGCCTAGCCAGTGATCAGTTTCTTGTTTTGTAGCTTTGGTGTGTGCATGTGTGATATTTTGTGTGCTTATGCTTATGGCCAACTGCTTATTTACCTATTTTTTGCACATAGTCTGCTTACAAAGAAAAGCAAGTCCAAGAAGAGGAAGCACCAATCCATAAAATCAGAATCACTCTGACAAGCAGAAATGTGCGTAGCTTGGAGAAAGTTTGTGCTGACCTTATTAAAGGTGCTAAAAGCAACAAGCTTGCTGTCAAGGGACCAGTGCGTCTTCCAACAAAGACGCTAAGAATCACTTCCAGGAAAACACCATGTGGTGAAGGTTCTAAAACATGGTCAAGATATGAGATGAGAATACACAAGCGGCTCATTGATCTCAAAAGTCCTTCTGAAATTGTGAAGCAAATTGTATCCTTTTTTGCATGATTGATAGGTGCAGATGTACTGTCAATATTGGCACTCAAACAGGGATGGTGCAACCGGTGACCTTGGGGGACTGTAGCCCCCTATCACTTTACTGAGCCCCCACCCCATCTTCTATGCTCTCTTGGCACTTCCATAACCTCCATGACTTTTTTTAGTTGTTTCACCCAGTATAATAGATGGCATCTGTTAGAATTCTTTGGCTTTGCTCTCTGTCTGCACTTGGGCATCACTTGGCCCCCCAGCATTTCTTCCCCAGTGCCACCACTGCTCACAGAGGACATAAGTTAGTACTATCTTTGGCCAATTTTAGTCCAGAACACACATTTGATGGATCACTTGTGTTCACAGTGCACTGGTTCACAATTAGTTTTATTTGCTATAGCATTCACACTGTACCAGCATAATTTTATATTCCTATGCTTACATTCTAGTTGTTTGTTTGATACTTGATGAACCCCTGGTGGGAGTAAGTAGCAGAAGAGGTTTACCAATGGGATACTGAATTTCCAAAAATTACTGTTATTGATAATATGCCAACTTTTACCACCAAGCCAAGGAATTAATGACAAACCAAATGATTGCCAACAGCTCTGGCAAAAAGTGGGATGTTTGTTGAAACCATAGTTTTTCAAGAACCCCAGGGGTGGATCCAGTTAGGGGCTGAGGAGCCAGGCTTTTTCCCCAAAATGACTACTTTCCAATAGCAAATAATAGTGCTGAGAAACTTCTCACATGAAAAAAAGAACAAAATGAATCAGATGCCTCTTCCGAAGTCCAGCTCTAAATCTGCCCCTGAAGAACTAAATTAAGTTTTATAGTTCTATCTAGGTGCAATGAAAATAAGCACCTGTTATTAAGGATCATATATTGTACTCTTATTGATTTTGTACTTTGCTCCAGATTTTCCTTTATCATTTGTTTAGACATCAATCAGTATTGAACCAGGAGTTGAAGTTGAGGTTACAATTGCAGACTTTTAAATCAATATGTAGAAGTCAGCATATTGCAAATATATGAATACTGCCTCAAAGAGAGAAACGTATCTGGTGTTTTTTATTCTCCTAGTACTTCTGGAGCCTCATTTTAATCTTTTTTCAAGTGTAACCTAGTGTACCTACTACTTCATAGTCACATAACCTCAGAGTTAAGAAATTGTAGTGATTTGTACCAAATGCACTGTTAACAGCACTGTTAACAGTATCACATTTCTACCACCAACCCATTACACTTTTTCTGTAAGAACGATTTGATAAGAACAATAGCCTTAAGGTTAAAGGAAAATTAAGAACAAATTTTTTAAAAGCCAGAGGCTTAAGCACTTTCACAAAATGTCTTTTTGGGTACAGTACATACGCTTGCCACGTAAATGGGCATGAAATGTCCTTTCTTTGTGAGCGTGAAGAGAATTGAAAGCCTTCTCATTTGTTGTTTTTGATTTTCATGAATTTGTTGCCCCTAGAGAAACTAGATACTGTATTGTCTATTTATTTATAATTGCTTAAGTTTTTTTAATCAAAAAATTGATATGCAAGAGAGACAATCTCATACAACTTTTGGCTAATGGACTCTCGATCAATCAAAGCACCCAGTTGTTTACATCCTCCTAATTTAAGAATTAAGAGCAATGCGGCCTCAATTTCTAGGCAAATTAAGAACAGCCAATGTGAGCCTTAATTTTACATTGCCAAACGATAGCACTGTTTTTCTTAGTACAATGTTGTACAGTTATTGAAGGTGTTTTGGAAATGTTAAATCTTGGTTGTAGATGGGATTGACCAACTTGCCTTTGGCGAGAAGGCATAGGTAAATGCTATTATCTTCTAAAATTTAATTTCTGGTTTTACTTCTGTCATTTCATACCCAAATCTACAATTTTTACTGCAGTGTTCTTTCTTACACCATTGGATCACTACATAATAAAGTATTGAATTGCATAGTTACTCCATTAGAACTGCACAGATTTGTTTATAGATCTGGACATTTTGTGTCAGGGTGTCTCCACTCCGGCTGGAAAATGCGCCTTTTTCAGAATTTGGCTGGAAAAGCTGGAAAAACATAGGTTTTTCTCCTGCTTTGGTTGGAAAAGCTGGAATTCTATTTTTGGGCCTAATAATTAATTTCATTATTAGATGAAGAACGATCTTATCGAGAAACAAGATTAAATAAGAGAAGATTATTCAATATCACGTAAGACAGGCCTTTTTTCACAAAGTCGACCCAGGATTGGAAATTTTCCTGATGTTTTACCAGGGTGGTTGGTAGATTGATGCCCTCCGCAGATGGTTGCCAGAAGATGTTGAATTTACATAAGAAATTTCAATTTATTAGAAGTTTTAAGGTCATTCAATACTTTATGGCAAAAGTCGAACTGTATTTTCAATGGCTGGAATTTCGTATCAAAATTCATGGTATGGCTGAAAAACAATGTGTTCTTTTCTGCTCAAAAGGCTGGAAAAGAGTCACTTTTTTCTGAGACTTTGGTTGGAATTTCAACTTTAACTCAGTGGACACCCTGTGTATCGAACTGTACGTTTAAAAAAAACCTGGTTCACACCGTTTTTGTACAAAATTCCAGATAAAAATATCCGTTTTTGTGCGCTCACACTACTCACAGCTACGGAGGAAAAATATCCGTTTCTTGGTTTTCAATCCTTTCACAATGCTGTGCTCGAGACAAATATCCAGTTTCTGTACACCTGCGTTTTTGTGCAGCGTAGTGTGAACGATTGCTCAAAAACGGAGATTGCGTTTTTGTACAAAAATGGAGCAGTGTGAACGGTGCATTAGATTGAGATTCACTGTTTCAAATACTTCATGCTTCTTAAAACTACCTATGCATTCCCAAGTATTGAACAAAGACCTTAGATACCCAATTACAAAAGACCGAATTTTGCACGATATGCTTCACAAACAATTTTACTCAAACGCCACAAAAGTAAATGTCATTAAGATGTTGCCATTTTTGGCCTAATACACGCGTATTTTTGTAAGAAAAAGTTTATAAGAAAATGCGGTTCAAATGGCCAAAATCTTAAGAAACTCACTATAGGCTCAATTTCCAAACTTTAGTGTTCTTCTTGGCCAAGAATCGATATTTCATCATTATTACTTTCAAAATATTAAAGGTGGAATTCAGATTCGAGTATACAAGATTAAAACGGAAAATGTAGTCCATTTTTGCCAGTTTATTTCACTTAGACGTAAGAAAAATTTAAGAAAATCTCAGGCTTAATTTCGGGAAAAGTTATGAAAATTGATGCTCATGTAAAAAGATGGTTTTCTTATAAAAGACGTGTATGCCAAAAAGTCAGAAACTTCCAAAATTCTTTTGCTTAAGGTTGATTACATAATTATAGCTGCAACTGCTAATTTAGGCCAGGGATGTTAGCCATGCAGCAAGAGGGTTAACCACAGTATTTTCTGTGACCTGTTCTTTTAAGTAACAATTTAGTAACAATAGTTGGTCAATTGGTCAGAGCGCCCCCCCCCCCAACAGAAGGTGTATCGGCACATCACTGATTTATGTCGAATATTTGTAAATAGATATTTATGTAAAAAGTTTCAATGAAGTTTAATCTACCATAGAAAATACACTTTGTTTAAAGAATACAGTTATAAGAATAGTGAGGCCCAAAATCGCTGAAATTTAAGACTCAAGCTTCACCAAGAAGTAAGAATTTTCTGTACTTTAAAGTGCCAAATAAATGGGGGTCCTAATAAACAGGAGGGTCGGAAAAATTCCGAAAATTAATAAACAGGGGGCTGGAATTTGAGACAAGTGTTACATGATTATGCAAGGACGGAAAGAACAAATTCTAGGGTCAAAATTAAGAATATCGCTGCTCGCTCGGCAAAGAGGTAGGTAATAATTCTTATAAAAAGAGTATAATTTACAGTAAAAATCCAGGCGTAGGATAAAATGTTTTGCATACTGTGCAGTTGCAGATATCACATTTGTAGGCATTAATAAGCCTTTTGAAAATGTGAAAGAAAACTGATTTTTTAGTTTTGGTGGTAGTATCTTCCATACTTTTCTCCACAAATCTAGCTTCATCAATTGTCAGAGACGTTGGGTTGTAAGGCAAAACTTCTTCAAAAATTTGCTTCATAAAGCTGGGATTTAAAGCAGGTTTTGTTTTTTAAATGTATATCATAAGTAGCTGCAGGTCCCTCTGATGAACGGCTACTGAACTACCCATTGCTAGCAAATTTCTTAAGCTATAAATATTGCCCTTGTATGGGATTCATATGTCCCTTTCATGTATCTTATTTATTGAAATTCGAGTAAGAGCACGAAGCTTTTGATTAGTTTTTTACATCACGTCTGGACATGTTATTAGAACTCGGTTTTTATCGAGAATGGTGCCCAGTTTGCAGTTATGCCGGTTAAATTTTCGCCTTAAACTCAAGAACTCTGGAGGATTCGCAATTCCCATTAGATGATTAATCAATGGCGGCTTTTCGTATGCCTTGACAAAATAATCACAAAATTTGAATGAAATCCATATTTGTCCTCACGCCTTTGTGTCCGCTCTAAAGACACCGAGAGAATGCAGCCAAGTTGTAAGCCAGATCACTCTGCTAAACCGAGATGAGCGAGGGGCATTAGCAAGTTATCAGTTGGCCAAATTGAAATTCCGTCTCTCTGGTGAATTCTCTGCTCAGGCACTAAGAAAATCATTGTTTTAGGAACAAAGCCCCGAGAATATAAAGGGATTCATTCATAGCACTGAAGCTTAGCGGTTGGGAGAAACTTTCATGGCAGGCTCGGTTCCAAATATGAAGTCTCTGATCTTTTTGTGTTGGTTGCAGCTAATTGCACCACCAGCCTTGGCACAGACTACAAGTAATGAAGATCCATTGCTTTACGATACATTTGGCAGCAAGGATTACTGGAAAGCCGGTGGCAAGATAACTCTAGACGTCCCGTTCCGATTCTATGATAAGGATTTTTCAACAGTTTTTGTAAGTTCAATGTCTTCGATTCTTGTCATAAATTCGAATATCTTATCCATGATATTTTGCGATTTGTATGAAATTGCAATCAAGCTGTAGTTTGAGGTTGCTTTTTGCTAATGAAATTTTAATCAGGATAATGATATGAAGAGAAGTACAGTCAGGCGAAAAGCTTCAATGAGTCGTCTTCGAAAAAGCGAGTTCATTAGTGATCTAGACTGAAGAATTTTATCGCAATTGCCATTTGACATTCGTTTCATAGGGGGTTTGATCACATTTTGCAAATTGAAGAAAGTTGTCATGCTTACTGGACTATTATTGTCACTATGAAAGAAATTGCGAAAGTTGACAGCTGAAGCTTTACCAGCAGTTCTACTGTAACGTTCATTCGATATCAATTGAAGCCTATAGTAGCAATCGGTAGCAGGGTGGGGGCACGGGGTGTCTTGGAGGGGGGCATCAATGGGACTCATGTTTTAGACTGAATAAGTTCACGACTCCGCATGTGCCTAAGAAGAAGAAAGGAAAGTTACCCTTCTATCAATAGAAGAATGCTACAACCCTGTACTTGCCTTCTCCTTTTAAAACTTTCACATACACTGGTTTGACAAGCAAATTATTATCATGCATGCAAAATTGGGGGTGGTTTAAGGAGTGGTCTACATATTTCCTACAACATCGCCCCCCTTCGTTACAAATTTAGGACGACACCATTGGACGGGGGGGCTGTTGTATCCAATCAAATGAATGGCAGGGATGGCCCTTGCATTCAGAGAATACAATGACTATTTTTATTGAAGAACAAATCAAGGTGCGGTCACCACATGCCTACTCCACCCTCCAAATATCAGACTCTGGCTTTGCTGCAGATAGCAAATATTTACTTGCATTATAAAACTACTTCCCAGGGTCTAGGAAGGGGGCTTTTTCTGATATTTTGAATAGATCTACGTTTGAAATATTCGTTGGATGGATTGGTCTGCTTGAAGCTGTTACTTTAGTCGTCATAGTTTGCTTGCATATGCAGCCAGGGATATGCCGTTGGAAAAGGGCGTCACACCCCAATATTTTAAAATTTGCGAGAAAGTTGGTCAAAAGTTAGCCAAGCAGCAAGAGGGTTGGCCACAGTATTTCTGTGACCCTTTTTTGTTTCAGTAAACATTTAGTAACAATAGTTGTCAACTAGTCAGATCGCCCCCCTCCCCCAACAGCAGGTGTCTCGGCACATTACTGTATGCAGCCAATATACCTTTAAAGCTATTTTTTAAGCGATTCAACATTTTGACCCAACATTGATGTAGGGTGAAATGTTGGATCGTTTGAACACCAGGTTGGGTCACCCAACATTGACATTTCCGATGTTAGATCAAATTTGCTTTTGGTCATAAATGTTGGGTAACGGCAGCCAACAATTCTATTCTTTTCAAATATTGAACGAAATCATGAAACATTTGAACACCTCCCCAATATCTGTGAAATTTGCTGGCTGCAATGTTGGGTATAATGTTAGATGCAAGATGAAATCCACTGCAAAAAGTACATTTCTTTGGATATGTAGCAATACGTTGTCTTATTGCACAGGATTTCAAAATACACTTTTTATAAAAACCAGTAAAATTGAAATTCAGACTGGCTATTCTTAAATTTTCCCGAATTTTTGAAGCTGAATTGTTCTTAATGTGTTCTTAAATTATTAGGGTGTAGACCAGTGGATGTTTTGATTGATTGAGAACTCATTAGCCAAACGTTACACCCGAGATGGTCTCCCTTGCATATCAGTGTTTGTATTGAAAAAAGTTCATAAACCAGCATAAATTGACAATTTTAGCACACCATCAAGGATTCCAAGGGGCAACTAATTCGCGAAAATCAAAGAGGAGAAATGACGAGACTGTTTGCTCTCCTCAGGCTAGCAAGAAATGGACACTTCATGTCCATATGTTACTAACATTGTTAGTGGAAGCTTATGCATCGATGTCCAAAAATAAATTTCACGACAGTGCCTCAGCCTTTTTCTTAATTTTCAATCAAATTTCAGGCTCGTGTTCTTATAAAATTGCTCTTATGAAAAAAGAGTTTATATAAATAGGGATATACTTATGCGTTGATAAACATCAATAAAAGGAAACTATCACAGAATTTCAAAATGCTTCTCATTTACGCATGGGCGTTCATTTAATATGATCCAGAACTCCTAGTTGGGAGAGCCAAGAACCAATCCTTACCTTTCTTGATCTTTGATGATTGTTAAGAAGATCGCAGTTTGACTGTCCTAAAGCTTTAAAACCAATAAATCGCCCTTCAGAAAAGCCCTCTGGTTACATAGCAGAAATGTGTACGCCTAGAATTGTTTTTAGACAAACTCAACTATAGATCTGATTTTAATTGGTCTAGAGATTGGCTATGTATTATAGACAGTGTTGTATAGCAAGGAGCTGGATACAATAGCAGTTATTCGGGCGGGGCAATGGGGGAGAAGCAAAATACCTCCAGGTGTCATTGAGTCGGCAAATTCCCAGCAAAAATAGTCTGCCAAAAGCTAAATACATATCTTTTTTATGAGAGAACCACTTTTTTGCATGAACCTCAGTTGTCTTACGAACGTTTTTTTGAAAAAGAGGTGTACCTGGGCGAACTCTCAGCTACCTCTAAAATCCTTGAAAAATTTAGTACTTTTGCCCACAGAATTTTCTTGAAAATCCTCCACTGGTTGGATAAATTAGATATCTTTGACATTGTGCGCATTCCCATAGATTTCTTTTTTCTGATTGCTCTAACGATTTGTGATAAAAAGACAGGGCTCATGAAAGTCTTTGAACTCCTTGAAAAGTGCTGGAATTTCAAATATCATTTCAAGGGCGCTTGAAACTCCTTGAAAATGAGAAGTTTTTCCTTGAAAATTGACCACACTCCTTGAAATTTGTGAATGTTTCTGTTAACTCGTTCACAACAATAAACAATACACAAATTGTTTAAGGAAATATTCAATAGAACGTACAGGAAAACTCGTGATATGCCAATTTATGTCTCGTCTTCGGAATTTTGGGCGTCCTGTGTATTCAAGCATGCGCTGTGAACATTAATAGAGAGCTTGAAGATGTTCCTTTTAGGTCTTGAATAGTCCTTGAGAACTCCTTGAATTTGTATATCAAAATCCTGCATGAAGCCTAGAAACAAACGTTTCCTAGGACTTGCAAGATAATGATACATCAGCAGAATTTTTTACTCGATTTTATTTCCATTTCCCCCACTTCCTTGGGACTTGGGGGTGCCTCTAAGGGGACTTAGTTTTGGCACGAGCATATGCGAACGGATGTCCTTCCAATGGCCTGCGGCGGACCTCGAAACCAGGACTACGTAGGCCTGAGTCAAGTGCATTATTGCTAGGTCACGGCTGATATATCATCAGAATCGGAAAGAAAAATACTTCAAGATCAGTCCAGAAGATCAAACATCTGGGGTAGAAATAGTTTGTGATTTAACAAATTACTTGGCAATATGATATGACGAATGATGATGACCAATCCAGATATACTCTACATTAAACAAAGAATATCGAATTTTTGGAATGCCTCCGAACTCATTATCATCATTCAGAATATCGGATTGCCAAATAATGCGCTATTCCTGCTTTTAATCTTCTGGACTTGAATCTGGGAGTGTTCATCGTTGCCATTGTAGTCCTGTATAGATAACATCATGGTAAATATCATTTGAGCATTTTATTGAGCGGCTCTCCACAGCCACACCCAAAAAGGATCCTAATTTCTTCTATTTCTGAAGGAACACCTCCTAGCAAAATATCCCAAAACTTGGAATGATAATCTCTCTGTAAAAGCAAACTCCATATAACGAATATTTCTCCACAACAAACAGCAGATAACCTTATTTGTCCAGGAGAGATATTTTCATAAAGAAAATCCTTCATATTGCAAATTTTTTTAACGAGACGCGCTTATTCAAAATGCTTAACACGATGGCACCTCCTTGCAATCCTCTTCAACAGACATTAGCATTTGCCCCTTCGTACCCGTTATATGGACGTATCACTCAGTGGCGGTTTTAGGGATCACGGAGCATCATCTGTGAGACCCTTGTTTGAAGTATTTACGTGTTTTCCTGTAATTTCTTTTCAATTTTTTTTCAGACGCGGGGCCTCTTCTGAGTTATCAAAAGCACGGGGCCTGGGAACATGGCCCCCTGGCCCCCCTAAAACCGCCACTATTACCACTGTTTGTCAATTCTGAGCGTTTCATGGAGGAGAAATGTTTTTATTGAATTCATCAAAGGAGCTAAAGTAAAAGAGCCGTCTGGCTCTATTGGTGGTCAAATCGATACAGTAAAACACTCAGATAAAATCTGAGAAGAATTGCCTTGTATTGTGAATAACTCAGAAATATTTTTGTTAGTCCTTGTACGTGATCAGGGAGCCATTTTGGTACTCGTGCCAGGTCCCTCGCTAATCACGTGCTTGACCTATTCATTCTATATTTTTCTTCTTTTAACTTTTCCTTTTTAACCTTACTTGGACAATTTTTGGACCGAGATTTATCTATTGTTTTTCGCATGTAAAAGTTGTAAGTAACTTCCGTTACGGAGAGTCGAAAAGTGAACTTTCCGGTCTAAGGTGCAATTTTCGAACGAAAGTTTTAGACGTAACAGCTAGACGCTAAAACCTAAAAGCTGTGACACTATTACAAGTTACACATTGCCCTTTATTGATTCTGCCGTTAAAGTTTCTTGTTCTTGTCGTTTGTAAAGTTGATGAAAGAAGCTGTGTTTTCTCGGCGTCTGACGCTGCCGTTAAAAGTCGAGGTCGTGAGTTTGTTAGTTTAATTGACTTATCTACGTTTTTGAATATATTACTAACCTTTCGAACTCACATTTGTGATACCACCTTGAAAGTGGCATTACACTTGTGCCGCGGGCCCACATCAGCTGCATAGCCACCTCAAACCTCAGCCTGTATTAAAAATAAATACTAACTAACTAACTAACTAACTAACTAACTAACTAACTAACTAACTAACTAACTAACTAACTAACTAACTAACTAACTAACTGACTAACTAACTAACTAACTTATAATAGAAAGGGTGCTATATTTTCTAAATATGAGAAATCATTTTTGCTGGATTGATGATAGTACAGGCGTGCAACTAGGAATTTTCGAGGGCAGGAGTCCTATCCATGGAAAAGGGGGACATCAATACTTTTTAAAAGATGTGGCCTATGAGTATTGTTTTTCAGATTCATTAGTGGTGGAAATACTTTGGGAGGTTTACTGATATCGTTGCTATGAAGACTAATGATTCTTATTGCTAATCCTTATCAAGGTAGAAGAAGAAAAAGAGGGCTTGGTGCCAAGTCCAAGGAAACTTTTCAGAATCACCCCTTTTCCATGTTAGAAAAACGCCCTTTGCGATATAGGAGGGGCATTACAAAAAGGGGAAGTTTTTTCATTTGTTGAAACGAGCAGGGGTCTAGACCCCAAGGAGCCCCCATAGTTGCGGACTTGTTAATGGTATCATGGAGCTGCAATCAAAGTTGAGTGCACCATGAAAGATTCAACACTAATAGAAACTGCAGGTATTTCTAATAATTAAATCCTAGAACCCTACAACCCCTTGACACCAAAGACGCTAACAGTGAGGGGGTAGCGGGTTAGGTTGCCCCTCCCTTCCACCAACGAGAGCAAATGGGACGAGATGTTTCCTTTGAGTGAATTTATTATAAAGCACGCACGAAACTTGAGAAAATTCCTCAGAGGACCAAAGCCTGCCTGTAAAATCACTTTGGAGAGGTAAATACCTTTGTTCTTGCATATACGTCCAGGTTAATGATTCTGTTGGAGAGGCAAAACCATGCAAAATTTAGTTTTCACTTGGGGGGCATTACTCCTCGTGCCTCCTGCAGGTACGTACCTGCTACAAAGATTACAAGTGATAAGATAGAAAGTCATATCCTTCGCGCCCTATGGGTAAATTGTTTCCCTTTATTCTTCTCTTATAGAGGTGTCCTTGATTGAAACCTTTGCTATAGATGTTCACAGGCTAAGTTTTTTTGCTAACTCGGATGCACACGCATATTGTTACATCAAGCTCTGACGTCATGCCGCAAGTCATCTAGTCCAATTTACAATTCATCAAAGAGAACAGAAGGGTAGATCTCTTATTGACTACTATTCACACTACTATAGAACTCTTATCGAAGGGTAGAAAATGTTGACTGTGATGTTCACAATCATTTCCCCTCACTTAAATGTATACACTGGCATAATGCTAGCCTAATTGGTGGTAGTGGACTTCAAAATTACTTTGCAAATGTTTGCAAGTCTGCATGATATTGTTAGATGTGGAAAATTTACATTGGAAATGAACGCATTAAAGTTTTATTTGCTAAAGATGAGGATCCTATATTATTCCTAATGTTCTCAATAATCAATGCAAATAGACTAAGCGTGTTGTGGGAGAGAGAATATTGTGATTGAAGATTTACGGCGATTGAGCTTCAAATTAGAAGGAATACGAGAAAGTAATGCTTTTGATAATAGTAAATATTATTGGTAGTTGGAAAAAGGAAGAATTAGCTTTAAGATCTTGCGATCGCGTATGTGGCCTCAGTCAAGAGAAGGTGTAAAGCCAACCGTGTTTTACCTCCCGTAAGGAAAGCAATATGAAAAAACCTATTGGCAAATATTGACAACATAAATAAAGCAAGTTTTAATTGAACTTCAACAACTGAAGCTCCAAATACTGAAGCAAATTCTTAGAGCCTTTTAGCGACGAATAACTATTACAGTGCTTTTTTCTCATATATCAGCAATTTTGGTTGAAATTCGCAATTGATCTTGCAAAGCAATGATTTTCCAGTCAATACCGTGTATGGTATTCTTTATTGCGAGGCTAAAACAGTAATAAAGAACATCATCATACCCATACCCCGCTTTAAAAATGGGCTCAACTTCATCGGAATATCAACACAACTCCTTCTAGGTGTTACTGCATTATCTCAGACTGCAATCATAGAAGTCCTGGGCACTAGTCATGCTGAACTACTGTAATAGTCTATTACACCATGGCTGGCCTTATTGAAAAATCTTTTAGAAGCATCTCCCAAGCGACAACTAGGAAGTTATTGATGACGTTGGAGCGCCTGAGAGTACTTGCTTCGAAATGCTGCATTGTGTACTTGAAATGCTGCAGTTCAGCTCCTTAATATCAAAAGTCCACTACATTGCAAATTTGCAACTTAAATATGCTACTCATAATTAGACAATTGAAAGCTACACAAAAATCGATAGGATGCACTTTTACAGTGCAAACTAAGATGTAAAGTAAATGAGGGGTTTGCATGTTAGAGAACGCGCTCCTCTTTTCTACAAGAGGAGCGCGTTTACAAACAAATATTGTCAGGGTTCAGCTCAAAGTTAATTGGTATTGCAAGTTTAATTTGCGAATTGGTTCGAATTTTGAGTTGGCTTTATAAGTTTCAGTCCAGTTACTGAACAGAACTCTATTGGTAAGGTGAGAAGTCCTACCTTCTCATTTCGCCTCTCTATGTTTGACAACTCACAATGCGAGAGTCACAATTTAACATTCCAATATCTTTGCAGGCCCATGAAAATGGCTACATTACTGTTGTTGATGAGAAGGTTTGGATACCAGAATATTTTAGAGAAAATAAGCTGATTGCTCCTTGCTTGGTTGAAATCAAAGAGAACAACAACCTTGGTGTTATTAGATTTTTGGTAACAACCGAAGAACATCAGCTGAATCGAGCTACAGTCGACGTGAAGGCCCATTTCATCAATGAAGAAGACTTCAAAGCGCATCAAGTTGTGATCATTCAATGGAATGGATTGATTTCTCGGGTATACTGATATACTTGATTTGCCTGAAAGGCATAAAAATATTCATCGTACATTAGGCAAGGTTGTACACAACAACATACTTGTATGTAGAAAAATTTGTAATGCAAACGTTCTGCCTGAATGACAAATGGATTTTGACAAGCAGTCAGAGAATTTCCTATTGCTTTTTCAAATAAAATTTCCGACAAAAATAGGACTCTGCCTAGCATTGGGGACTTTCAGGAACACCAGAGAGAAGGACAAAAGGGAGCAAGAGCTATCACTCTACTGTCGTTTCACTACCGCTCCATTATCGTTTAAATATCTTTCCACTATCGATTCGGTGTCCCTATCAATATTTATATCATACAATCTTGAAAAGATGTAAAATAATCTTTCTGGGGAAAAGAATACACTAGCTGAAGTCTTCAATATCCGATATTCTTTGAACAAGCACTAGCTTCTTTGCATCATAGTGATTGGCACTTACGCTTGAAAACCCCCCTCTCTATTCTATTACAAAATACCCTGAAAAATTCATTGTTAGTAAAGTTTTGTCAAATAGTCTTGCATTCAATTAAAGAATTCATTTACATATGCTAGCATGTATTGTTTTTGAAAGTTAATTAATAGGCTATAGTAAACTTTGGCTATAAACCTGGCACCTTCCTCTTAGCTATAACTTATGCGTTTAGCACAATAATTTGAACATTTAGCACTTTTATACATTTTGTATACTTTATAAAATAATTAATATACTTATTTACATATTTAGCAAACTTATTTACAGGAGACAAAAATTCAGAGTGTAATTATTATTGGGAAGAAGAAGACATTTGTTTTATTTCTGTTCAAAAATAGCAATGGAAACTCCTTTGGTAGTGCTCTTCAAAATCTTGGTGCCCAATCTGGGTTTAGTAATGGAGACAGACTGAGGTAGAGTATGCTTAGATAAAAAACATAGCCTTCACTAGATGGTAGGATGAATGCCGGAGAAATTTGTTATGTTGCGGGTAGCGAAATTGTAAATTGGCTTCCACGATGGAGAGGAAGTAGGAAACTCGTTAGCAATAAGGCATTCTGTGCAGGAAGAGAATATGTGAGGTGAGGGATATTGAAATCCAGATAATGACACTCCTAATGGTTTGTGAAGTAAACAGAAGTAGCATTTTTCTGCTTTGCAATGCCGATGAAATTGGCTGCATTCCCAAATGGTGAAATTGAGAAAACAGCTAACAATGAAGTTCCGCTAATAATTAGGTTCACTCATGCAGTGTTGATGCAACAGAAACAAAATATTTTAGGTTCATAAGATATTTACTACAAATCTCATTTTGCTATTATTGAAGTACTTAGTACAAAGTGTCTTGGCTGTCTTGGTTATCTATTTTCCAAGAGCTTCTCAACTGTGGAACTCATTGCCACCCACTACTTTCCCTGAATTCTACAATTTGTCATCTTTTAAATCTAACATCAACAAACTTGATCCTGTCTCCCTTTCTACTTAATCTTTCCCCCACTTTCTCAGTTTTTCCTTCGTCAGGGCTTTGTTATAGGCCCTACGGCCTATTCCCGACATTACTTACTTAAAAAAATATAGACTTTTCATGTATTTAGAGCGTTGTCTTTTATTAGTTTCACGTACAAGATTTTACTCACCAAGTGTAAACAAATAGATTATCATTATTGTAATCATTTAGCTGCTGCTTTTTGCATAACGACCAATTCATTTACCCTTAGATACACGGAGCTATTGGACTACAGAATGAATCGTAATATAGAATTCTTGTTTAAGAAATCAAATACAATGAGGGCTGGAAAATGGATTTTCTTGGTTGGCTCAAAAGATGATGAGTTCTTCCAAGTAAAAATGCCAGATAGTTATCCAGCATTTGACAAAAAGCAAGGGAAAATCGTAAGAAAAGGTTGATGGCTTGATGTGATATTGATTTGCAGTAGCTTGAGATGTATTAAGTTGATTGGAAATCTACAGTGATTCAGTCCTAGCTAGAGCGGACGATTGAGCGCACACGGAAAGGGGTGTGTCAGTTAAGCACCCTAAGACTGAACTTCGACTGCAAACTAGAGCTTTTGCCGGCCTATTTGTCGTTCCTGTCTTCGGTAAAAGTCAGGGTCCATCAAGGCCTTCCCACGTAGAGGAACCCCACTTAAAGGTTAAAATATGAAATATGCGCGAGCATATGAAATATACAAGAGATCCTGTCCCATCGTCCATATATTCCCTAGATAGTATTGCAATGTGTGGCGGTGAGAAGAAGCCAATACGATATGACACAAGAAGGTCACCACACAATAGGGATCATTCACCCGTTGCGTAATGCCTGTAGGGATGAAGGGGGCCACTTGATTTGTTACAAAGCGTTACGAGAAAAACAGAGGGGGAAGGGGCTTACATAATGGCCGTTACGTAACGCTACAGAGTTTTCAGGTCAGCCATTTTCAGCAATCAAAAAGCGTTTTCTTTCGCTTGGAGCAAGGCCCCCCACTTTCAAGCAAATTTGCAAAACCTTTTATGCAAAGAAGTGGATGTTTCTTTCACCAAAATTCCTGATCTTTCATATACCATTCGTATATTTGGGGGGAGCTTTGTAAGAACTGATGCATCTAACGGCTGGAGAAATATATACTTGCCTCTTTCTTTTGGACTCTCTGTACCTAATCTATCGCTATTTCATCTGTGACTAGGCTGAAAGTGTATTGCACCCGCCCACACAACTGATAATGGAAAGAACGACATATATAGGGATGGGGTAACGCGATTTTGCTACGTAACGGTAGGAGGGGGGTCGAATTGTTTGTTACGGAGCGTTACAGAGGAGAGTTGAGGGTCTGGGAAATGGCAAATTTGGTGCTACGTAACTGGTGAATGGCCCCATATGTCAAGGAAGGGAAACTATTTTAAGGCCTGAATGAAACAAACCTCTACTAAGAAGATTGAACTATAATTATGTGGTGCAGATATGCTAGCAGTAGTCACTCAAGCTTTACTAAGAATTATAATATTAATTATTTTACAAAGATATCCCTTCAGCAATGCTTTGCAGAAACTTATTTACATACAATAAACTACAATAAGAGTAAAATATAAAAACGCTGATTTTACAAGGAGTCGTTCTTTGAGGGGGGCATACATTAATTTTTATTGCTGATAAAATGTTTTTATCAGATGGTTTTTAAATAGACTTAGCGATGACAATGACAGTTCTCTTATGTTAATTAGTATATTATTCCAGGCCTAAATACCAGCATATTGGAATCCCTTTTGGTAGAATCAAGTTTTACTTTGGGAATATGCAGGTCTTTATCGTTTCTGGTATTATAATCAGACAAAGATGATCTAAGCTGGAACATGCTCCATTAGCTTTAGCTGACAGCTCACTCACTGTCTATGTCGTGTTCATGATTTACACATTTCTATGTCCTCAGATGTCGATGAATGTCAGCAATCTATAGCAGCATGCCATCGTTTTGCCGATTGCATCAACACAGCACCTGGTTACAGCTGTGTCTGTTCAAAAACATACTATGGAAATGGAAGGACTTGCTTAAGAGAGTGTAAGTGATGATATTAGAATAATTTACAAGTTGTTTTTTCATCTTTAACTTTGGGTATGAAAGCTTAATTATTTGCTTGCATCTATTTATTTATTTACAATTTATTTAATGTTAGCAAACAAATATAAATATATCTAACAAGATGATTAATGCCTAAAAATTAAAACGATTTATACAGTTATTTTCAAATTACAACATTGTAGCTAGATATCATCCCTGCTATAGTCGGAAGTGACAACCGTAAAAGGACCGGCATCCATTCTTAAGTACAGCTACATAGATCGAGGGAAGAGTTATATGTTGGAAAAAAGTAGATAATTAATGAAGATATCTTGTTTTCATTGTTTGTGCACGTGCAGGCATTTGTAGTTGGTAGTCTTCTAGAAAGTAACTGAGTTACAAGAGACTTTCCTTGTAGACAAGAGCAAATGGTGACTAAGGTACGAGCACCAGTTTTGATAGTCTATGAAATTTAACTAGAAATGCAATATAATAATAAGGTTTTGCTGCTTCAAAAATTATGAATGAATGTAAAATTGGATTGGCTGTTTCTAGTTAAGGTAAAAGTGCAGAGTACAGAGACAGTATCCTCTATCACACAAGTATGCATAGGCAGTTAAATGAAATAGATGCGTAAACATTCCCCATCAAAATTCACACTGAGTCTCTTTCTCCTCTTAGATATGCTGATAAACATTGTAGGAAAAGTTACTGGAGTTATCAATGACATCAATGTTGGTGTTGGTGATCTTGCAGCTTTTATTTCACAACACCAGGGCGAGCTGTTTGTCAGTATCGACTCTATTAGCCAGATGTTTGGTCATTCCTTTCAGATGGTTCCACCATTGACTGGATTGCTTGGATGGATTTTTGGCAAAAGTCTCAATGGAAAAACTGGCTATGATATTGTAGGGAATCGATTTAAATCAACATCAATTATAATATTCAAAACAGGTGAGTAGTATGCACGTTTTTATAAGAAAAAATTTTATAAGAAATTGAGGGTCAAATCGTCAAAATATTAAGAAAATCGTAAGAAAATGACGAGACTCAGTTTACAAAATAAAGTGTTTTTATAGGCCACAAATCGGTATTTCGTCGTTATTGCATTCAAAATGTTAAAGATGGAATTCAAATTTAAGCATACAATATTATATACGAAAGTGTATGCCATTCTAGCCAGTTTATTCCAGTAAATGTTAAGAAAACTTTAAGAAAATCTCAGTCTCAATTTAGGGAAAAGTTAAGAAAATTGAGGCTGAGGCAAATTAATGATTTTCTTATAAAAAAAACGTGTGTAATCTCATAAAATACTTTAAACCTGGTGTCATGCAAGTATCGAAAACGATATCTGATATAAAGATGACTTATTAAACATTTATGTCACTGGAAAGCTAGTTTACCTGCAAGAAGCATTCAAGTTATTGCCCATAATGTTGGTTCTCATTACGGAGAGAATATTGCTTTGAGTTATCAAAATAGTCCAGTAGTAACATGTTAAAAGAATTCTTGTTGAGGATACCGAACACTCCCCGCATTGTTAAAATCTATTATTTTGCTTTTGAAGTTAAAAAGCCAACCATTGGCCGGGGCATCTATTGCCATGCGTGATGCCCTTTGGGGAATGCCCTTTAGCTCATGAACTGCAGGGATGCGCACAGGGGTGATTTCTAGGGGGGGCTCAGGGGGCGGAGCCCCCCTTGTTAAAATTTCTACTCATGTTGGGGGGCTCAGCCCCCCTAAAAATCTTGCATTGGCTTGGCTTCTCAGAGTTTATTGGCCTTGCTTCCAAAGTGCTATGATCAACTGTGCGCTGCTATATGGTTATTGAGGCAGTTCTTATTGTTGACTATACTATATCAGTATTAGACTAAATTATCATGCTTCCATCTTTGGAAATATGGGCGTGGTTCTAGCTGGGCCACACCCAAACTATGGGCGTGGTTGTGTGTAGAGCCCCCCCTTGTTAAAATTTTTAGAAATCACCACTGGATGCGCATCCTCAACAAATTCAATATCTAGCTTTTTATATACAAAGGATTGAAAGTTGTTGATTTGAACCAATGAAATAGTAGGTAGATGTGTAATGAAACCAAATGCATGGAGAATAGAACTCATAGTAAGTCATGAAATAGGATTAATAACCAATGGCGAAGTTGAAGGTCACGCTGGTCAGACTGAGCTTGACTAGCAATGTTCAAATATGTTGAAAATAAATTTGTTGAAAATAAATCTTTTGTTAAAAGTGATGCTTTTAAGTCCTGATAAAATATTTAGAATTATTACCATCATTTTTTGTGGAACTATAGCACCCTTGTCAGTTACGAGCATTTTGTATCGCGCAGTTTTACTTTTCCCAACTCCTAGGAACGGCCCTTTAAAGATACAAGGAACTTCGCATTTCCAGGATAGTCTATTTCCACTGCGACTGACCAAGCACCCTATGGTCGGTCAGTTTAGACAATAGAATTTGCATCAGAACCAGGGATCCATTCACTCTAGACAATAGAAAAACAATGCAAGTCAGTGTGAAAATGTTCATATGGACTATGCATTCTAGTAATCACCATGACTCAAGCTTCCTTGACCGGGTGCCCATTGCAGAAATAACTGTAAAGTCAGGCTCCACACAGAAAGATTGTCCGAGACTTTATCACAGTGTCATTAATCGCAACTTACTGCAAATGACTGGTAAGTGCTTGGCCCAGCCGATTCCCAGTCTTGTAAATATAGTGACACAGTTTAACACCATGGTCAAAACTTCAAAAATTCATAGTCGCAACATAAATCAGTGCATTCTCGTAAAGATAAAAGTATGTATTTGAAAGGTTAGCAATGTAGAGCAACAACCTCTCTCACTGGTAGTAAGCAGAAGAAAACTGTCTCCTATGAGAAAAGGGAAGTGGCATCTCAATATATTAAAAAGGCTTCGCCCCATTCTTCTCCATTCACGTGACTAGCATTAACACTTACTTTGGCCCATTTTCGCCACTATTTATAACACAGAAAATGGCAATGTATCATGTCGACTATACAATCTATAAAATGTATTGTATGGTATCTAATGAAAGTGAAAATATAATTTTAGAACGAAACTCTCTTCCACAATTAATATTTCTAAGTCTTAATTCAAATGCAGTTTATTAGCAAGCTTCTTCGTTATTCAGGTGAGATTCTTCACATTAAGCAAGAAATGAAGGGATTTGATTCGTTCAACAATCTCATTTTCGAGACTCAAGTGAATGGAACTATGCCTATTCCATTGACCACAGCTTCGAGTGTGCAGAGCATTAAACCGTACGATGAAAAATACGCAATCGGCAGCAACAACAAGATTTACAGCGAAGGTTCTGCTGCTTTTACTGTCGATGCGAACACAATTGAATATAGCGTACGAAGGTCTGTCGAGTATGATGCAGTAAGCAACAACATGGATTACACAGCTCTTGTACGAGTCAAGAATACCACTAGTGCATTCTATGGAGAAAACAGTCTGCTAAAGTATAGACAGAAATATACGGTGATGCAAGGTAAACGAGTTTTGCTATTGCTAAACGTAGCGCCTATTTATATTTTCCCATAGCTCACTACTCCTTTACTACCTCCTTTGAGAAAATAGGTGCAGAAAGCAGCTTAAAAGTAATGTATTTGCAAACTGTGTGCAGAGGATAACTCTAAGAGTAATACGAACTAGGGTAGTTCTGTTATGTCAACTTTTGTAGAATACACTTCTCTATAAGAATAAAGGTTACAAAATATATAAAGACAGAGAATCGCTGAAATTTAAGAGTGATTTAAAAAATTAAATGCTCAAGCCTCACCAATACTTAGATCAGTTGTGTATTCTAGTTAAGATACTACGTGTAGATTAACTTTAGCAATATCGATGCACTATTTTCTGTGCATTCAACTTTGCTTTCAACATAGTGTATAGCACAAGGCTTCTCTATATATAAATACGTATAATTGTCTTTTGCACATAACAAGAAAAAGAGAAATGGTATCACTTGCCTATACTTTTTGTTGATACTTAATCATTTATGTTATGTTAAAATCTACAAATACAAGTGTCGCTAAATGGGTAATCTGTATTTGACTGGCTTACAATGATAATTGAATAAAAATAAAGAACAGTAAAAACTATGCATAAATACATATACATATACATATACATATACATATACATATACATATACATATACATATACATATACATATACATATACATTTACATATACATATACATATACATATACATATACATACACTCAGGATACAAAAGTATCGAAACGAAGGGCCTAAAATCTCGTTTTCAAAAATGGCGTATAATAGTGTTCGAAAAGCTTGCAGTTGCTTCTCAATGTAATTGATACCTGACGTGACCAATACAAATTCATATGTAAATAAACAAATATGTTTTCAATACATGCTAAAATTTTTCACCTATTGTTTTGGAATTTAAAGAAAATAAGGAAATATAAGCATGACGAAAGATTGGGCATTACTAGACTCCCAAAAAATAGCAATGAAACATTTTCGTTTTATTAGGCTTTCCTATCTTGAAATTTGAAAGTAAATTATACAACATGCTTGCAATATTTATAGATTTCAAAATACTTAGAACTACGAGATTTAGTGAAGGAACAAGACGAAAGTGGCCGTCTAGCTTCAAACTATTTTTCCATTAGAGCAAATATCAATACGGCTTGTGAAAAGAATTGTGGACCAATATGGTATCAAAAACTAAAAAAAGATTAAGCTATTTGAGAGCACGTTTTTAGGTTGTTGAAGATCATCGTTTCTACTATTGTAACATGAGTGTGTGTGTGTGTGTGTATATATATATATATATATATATATATA
>WIPJ01000882.1:4721-20124 GCA_018155075.1 Cassiopea andromeda | reverse complement strand
TTGCACTCTC
The DNA here is from genome assembly GCA_018155075.1 of Cassiopea andromeda. Lineage (NCBI taxonomy): Eukaryota > Metazoa > Cnidaria > Scyphozoa > Rhizostomeae > Cassiopeidae > Cassiopea > Cassiopea andromeda. Next base: position 20,114 of record WIPJ01000882.1, on the reverse strand, counting down.
CCATCTCCCAGGAAAGGATATAAACCATAAAAAGTCATAGAAAAAGCAAACTAAAAATATTTTGCAAGTACTAAGGTAGGTAACATTTAGGCCATTGTTGCTTGGTTACCATGGAAACGGCTACCATTTTTGAAATTTTGACTTCATTTTTGAATTTTACTTGTTAAACTACATATGAGTGCCAAGTTTCAACTTCATATCACTTACAGGGGAGAAAATAGTTTTTCGAGTAGTGAACTACCTAAATTGCGACGTATGTGATGTTTGATGCCCTCTAAACAGTGGAGTGGCCACATGCGGGTATGGGGAGGCAAATTCCCCCCAATTTTTGCCAAGATGAGAAAATAATTAGGAGGGGGCTACTAGCAAATCTTCTGAGTAGTAGAGGGTGTTGCCAAAAATTTTTCGTCTATGCCCCACTGGCCACACCCATGCCTCTAACAATTTAACTTTGTTATTCTCAAGTTAGCAAGGCGCTTTCTCATTTCCTCAGATGTGCATGCATTGGAACTCAGAAAATTTTGCAGAGAAAACCTTAAGACAGTTTCGATACTTGAACCGTGAAAAGCTAACATTCAGTACCGGGCCAAAAAACTTCCATGTGAAAAACGAGTAATCGTGATGAATCGGTAATGAAGTCTTTTGGTCTTTATGGGACTTAATTTGCGTATACTGCACGCTTATAGGTATGGGTGGAATTTGGAGTTGTATATTTTCTCAACTGGCTATTTATACGTTTAATTTTGTTTCACCTCCCCCGCCCCCTCGGCTCGTAGCAACTTCCATTGAATTATTAGAGAGTTTCCGATACACTACGTGAGATACTACGGCTACGTTTGGAGGCCTAAGCACTAGCGCGGTAATCAAAGTCTAAATGTAAACAGTATGGCGGATCAATTTCGAAGGTTTTGCAACACAGTTTTTTCTGGTGAAGAAGAGCTTGAGTAGAATTATGGTGAAGCTACTAAAATCTTCCTAGAGATGTTTAGAGGTCTACTAACGGTGCATTTTTCATTTCATGTCCATCTAATAGGATTTTACCGTTTCTTCCGCTATGCGAATACTGTACTACGATTTGATATACGAGTTTCACAGCAGTGATGACAACTATGAGAATTTTACAGCAAACATACGAATGAATGATACAAGGAACAAGGCTAAACGTTTCAGTCTTTTGATACGAACATTGGATTTGGAGTGCTAAGAGTTTTGATTACATGGTGTGCTTCTCTGCTTGGCCTCCATCCTAGGCGCTTGTTCAGTCAATCTAAAACTAAACCAATTCGAGAGCAAATAGAACAAAAAAACCAGAGAGCAACCAGTAAAATAACATTTAATAAAATCGATGTCAAATCAACGTAGACCTTATTAAGGAAATTGATCCTTACCTTTCTATTCCCAACGTAGTCAACAGTACGTCGATCATTGCCTCTCGGCGTAGTGAAATGGCGTAGTACGGTGGGAGGATTCCCAGGCATGGACAAACCGCGCTGGAGTCCAGGCCTCCAAACGTAGCCGTACCGAGCTACGTAGTGAATCGGAAACTCACTAATGTCTGAGTCCTCACCGCAAATAGCAGGAAGAAGTCAAACTATAAGCGGAATATATAGCTGAAGTGTCGGGCATTACGCCAAGATTCATAAATAAGTTTATACTTTCCATTACAAATGTAGAATCCTATACGCCTACAGAGCACATCCACGTATCACGTCGCATTTAATAAACGTCTACTCTAAATCTAGCAAATTTGTAGTCCTGAATATTTTGCACGTTGAGATTGCTGTAAGATAATTCCTTATCTAGAAATTTAGCAAGCATCTGCACACGCTATCTATGCAGTACAATCTTGTGCCAGGAAACTATGCGCACTACTTTTCAAATAATGTAAATTCTCGAAGCGCTCCACTTCGAAAGAGCCCCCTCCCTAGAACTACAAATTGCTAATAAGTCCCCTGGAATAACCCCCCACCCAAGCATTTGACTGCAGCTGCTTGAGATTTTATTAGTGCTTTAAAGAGTTGAAGAAAAAACAACCATTATCCACAGAAAATCATATATCCTATAAAAAACAACATCATATTGCTTGTATCTGTAGGATCAAAAAGTAAGCTTATTTGTAGAACAATTTCAAATGTAATATGACGAACTAGCACAAAAATTTTTTAAATTTCCATCGAATACGCCCTCCCCTGGAATAAGCCTCCATGCATAAATCCAAAAAAGAAATAAGTCATCAGGGGTCTTTTCCGAGGACTTATGGTATGTATTAGAAGCATGCTCGTATTCCAGTCAACAACAAAAGCTGTGTTGCATTTTCTATGAACTGGTCTGACTTGGGTTTTTCTCAAATAAATACAAACAAATCTAAGACTATCTATGCTTGTATAATATTTGCTTCTGTGTGGTTAAGCCGAGTTGCTAAACTTTACACATTCAAATTTTTCGGTGTATTGAAGGCAACAACTCGGCTGAAATTTAAGACAAGGTGCAACAAAATACCATAAATTTACTACAGTAGAGAAAACATCTTGTTGAATATCACGAATATTCATGAAACCATTAGGAGTTTGTGCAAAAATTCTTCCTATATGAAACAGATACGGTGGAAAAATTGCATGTACCTCTAAAATCTCTGTAAGTATCATTGGCTCATTGAACTCAAGATACAATCATGAATACAGTGGAACATTCATCAGTGGACAACGTATTGTAACAGACGCATCTACAACAGAAACTTCAAAACAACGGACAAATAAGTAAGTCCCAACATTTAATATAGCTATCTCTTTCTAAAAGTAACCGCTATACAATGGACTCCTCTCTACAGTGGACAAAAACATCTATATATATACAGTCATATTACTACTCATTGACTTAATTTAGCCAAGTTATAGATCTATAATAATCCCCTAGCTACGTAGCGACTCTAAAGGGGGGAGTAGATCTTGAATTACTACACATTGATTCGTTAGTGCGGAGAGCTATGCTACGGAACATTGAGAGGGAGGGTTCCAAAATCGTTCAAGTTGATGCTACGTAACGGGTGAATTGCCCATACACTGATAGCACGTTGTTCTTTTATTATTCACGAACGAACTACATAAAGTTCAATTCATAAATAAGTAACAATCTAATTTGTCTATCTAAATCAAGGGTATGGAAAGTCAGAAGTTGTATCGGCTCAAAAGCACAGAATAATATCGTATTCAAAGGGCAATGCAAAAATCAGAAAATAAAAATCAGTTTTGTGATCCATTGTCTATAGACAAGCTTTCTAAAACTAAACCACAGCATATGTTATACACAATCCCTCCTATTCCATTGAATGGATTTTCTAATCAAAATTAATTTGCATGTAAATGCAAGGATCCAGGAAGCACAGAAGGGGAAGGAGGACTATCAAAAACAAAAAGGGGTGGCCTTGGACAAAGAGGACACGTGGCACTCCTGCCTCCGATGTCTGTTTACAACTGCAAAAATTTAATATATTCCAGTACCATGAACAGAAAGGCAGTAGAGGAGCCCCAAAGCCAGCCCTTGCTGATAACATGATGCTGTGGGAAACAGATCAAATTTAAGGTCTTTTAGGAGTTCTTAAGGACCAAAAATTGAATTTGAAGGAATATTTTTTTGTGTGTTTTCATAACCAAAAGCAAATCAGTTCATAAATAAATTTACAGTTGAAAGTCACTTCCCCCAAGAATTGTTTATAAATTAGGAGTTTTCTCTCATATGCATGAATTTAAGGAGTATTTAAGCACCCTTAAAAACGTGAATCAAATCTAAGGACTTTTAAAGGAGTTTAAGGAGTAGCACATACCCTATGATAAGAAAAGTACATCAATTTCATCATCTACATAGATCAGCCAGTTCTCAGCAATAAAGATTACAATACCAATCAAATTTAGGGAGTAAAGGGGGAACGTGCTATGAATTTCCTTGCAAGACATGTAAAGCAGCCATTGCTGCACTTTTATTTGTCTCTACAATACAGCCATTCATGACCATCTCATCAACTAACATATGTGCTTTGTCCAAGTTAAACATTATCTTGAATTTGTAAAGGAAAAACAACTCAATTTTTGAATTTATCAATGGTGAGATAATTCAAAGTAAATATGAATGAAATTAAAATGAAAAATCACAACAAGAAAGGGATAGTGTAAATACTAATGGGTGCAAATATTTCTGAGTTATTTCTTTCAAAAACAAATTGTCTTGGTTGAAGATGGTAGCAGTTCAATAGCAGATTATAGTCTTGACTGATAGAAAAAACATGAGCTGTTGCCAAAATTGATTATTAAGATATTCAAACAATACATGAGCTTTCGGTAGACTTTTGAGTTTCAAGCTGATTTCTTTGAAGGATTATTCTGCTATCTATCAAGATGAAGCTCTACATTTATTAAATAATGTTAAATTTGGCAAGTTACAAAATTTTAATTCTCTTCCAGATCCAGTTTTTGTTAAAAGCAAAATGCATAGCATCTAATATCATCAAAAAACATTTCAAACAGGACTAACAGAAAAGCAACAAATACAAACATAATGAAAAGGATACATCTAGTTCACACTAGAAAAGGAAAAACAACAGTATCAGTTCAGTTTCCTTTATAACTTCAAAAATCAAAATGAATACCAGTCCATGAACACTAGTGTATGAGTGGTGATAATTTACAGTAGCAAAATTTTGCCTTTCCCATAATGCATCTGGAGAGCCTTGAAATTTTATATCAAAACAGAATAACTATGCAAGAAGGCAAAAAATGCAACAACTATTTTAATTTCTACTATACATACCACACTTTCAAAATATTTATCCATTGTTTCTACTAGATTGTGAATGAACTCCAAAATGCCAATTTCATTCTGAAACAATGAAATGAAATATGGTGCTTATGAATCAATGTAACAGCAAAACAACAGGCTTTTGGGCAAATACAATAAGGTACAATGGAATTTCACTTACAGCAAACCTTTTCCAAAATTATACGCCTCTTTCTTAAGAATATGACTTTGAACAATAGGGTCCAGGGCAGGAGTGGACTAGCTAAAGTTTTTGGCCCAGGCACAGTGTGACTAACCTGGCCTATAAATTCTAAAAAGTGAAAATCAGTTAAGCAGAGATAATGAGATGGCTGTATATTTCTGATAAATCCGCAGTTTTAATGTCAGCTCTTCCATGTATAAATTGCAAAGTTCTCTATATTCAGAATTTACAGTTTTCTCCTCTTCATGCTGCTGACCCTTCTGGTATTTGCCCAAATGTCATGACCAACCAGTTTGCCCCTGGCCCACAAACAGAACAAATCTTCCATAACAAGACAAACACAAAGAAATGTCTACGAGCTACCAAGGTTTAATAAATTACAACTCTACGAGTTTAGGTGGCTCAATAGATTTACAACTTATACACATCCATTTTTGCTCAAATCCAGAGCAAATTCCCATGACCGAACAACTTGTAATGAACAGAAAATAATGAAAAAATAATGAACTTTCAACAAAAACACAAGACAACATTTTTGTATGAAAAACATAAAATTTGAGGTAGCAATTTGATCAAAATGTGACTAGTACAGGGGCATCGAAATGATTCTTAAAGTGGGGGGGCCTAATAAATCGAATTCACAGGGGTCACGGATAAGCTCGGAATTCTGTTTATTTGTGTTGTCTAGAGTATCACATTTTAAAGTTGTTTAAATATTAGCACATAGAAACTGGTTTTTTGTGGTGTTTGCTTTTTCAATATATTTTAAGATTTTTCTTTGATACTGCACTGCAAAAAAGTGGGGGGGGCCAGTGCCCCCCTGGCCCCCCGGTTTCGATGCCCCTGTAGTAAAAATGAGGGCAACAACATAGATATTGTCAAGCTTACACTAGGAAACATTTTTTACTTACAGAAAATTGGTTTATAAGAAAGTAGTACTCTACTGCTTAAAAACGTAAGAAGATTCATTACTGGATTTTTCACACATATGAAAGTTAATAAGTATTAAAAGTGCCTAAAATTTTATTTATCTGTGCATCAGGCCTCATCAACAGTATTTTGTGCCTGCAAGTGCAGATCTGAGAAAAATGTGCTTGCAGAAAAAATAGAATGTAATAGATGGTTCTATATAGACTTGGATGAAAAGTGCTGGCAGAAACTTGAAGTGTGGCATTTGGTGCCTGCAAGCAGTGCTTGCAACTCACACAGATTAATGGGCTCTGCTATGAATAAAATATTATGCATGTTATATCATGCATGAGGAAAGATACTTTTATGTTTATGCTGGTGTACTAAGCCCATCATTTGGAAGTCATGAGGCCACTGGAAACAGGGCAATGTTTTTTATAAATGTAGAAGCATCGATGATTTGCTCAGCTCAACTATAAGAAGTTAAGTATGAAAAACAAACCTCTTTGTCATCAACACCAATGATGAAAAATAATGAAGCATATCTTCTGTAAATAATCTTTATATTTTTATATTCAAAGAATGAGCACTAAAAATGACAAAATTTGACATGGCAGTTATTGTGGTAACAAATATGATCATCACTTATCATGATCTATAATTATTCACATAAACTCATTGGAGTTTAACTAATCAAGCACAAGGGGATATGAATGATACTTCAATGTAGAGCTAGCGACACATGAATAGTGCAGGAAGTACTGAAATATGTAAACTGAATGGAAAGTGTCACCAGCGGAACTTGGGGGATGGGTATGGAGACTCCATCAGCACCGAAGTTGTTACACAATTTTAATTTCTATATTTTAAGCTGCCAATCTGAAAGGAATAATTTAATGTATAGCTAGATAGATAGATAATGTAGTGTGTAATGTGTTATAGGAAAGATTAATTGGAATAGATAGATAGATAGATAGATAGATAGATAGATAGATAGATAGATAGATAGATAGATAGATAGATAGATAGATAGATAGATAGATAGATAGATAGATAGATAGATAGATAGATAGATAGATAGATAGATAGATAGATAGATAGATAGACTAATAGATAGATAGACCAATAGATAGATAGACTAATAGATAGACAGATGGATAGATGGATGGATAGATAGATAGATGGATAGATAAATAGACAGATAAATAGATAGATTGATTGATAGATAGTAGACAAAATTATTGTGAAAACTTGACTTAACAAACAACTCATATGTATAAACAATAGCGTCTCCAAGCAATACAAAAAGCCATTCCCTATTCCTCAAATAATGAAGGTGAAATAGGACAATTGTATCTTTCACTATGGGTTTCTTGATATTTCGCTTTTTTAACTACTGTTAAGATAAGGTATAGTGTTCTGAACCTGGTTTTCAGCTCGGGCTAGGCACTTTCTCGCAACTTCTGCCTCCAAAGCAATCCTGACTTTTGCTTCTTGTCGTTTGTAGTATTTTGCCAATCTTGTTTGTCCTGCTTTGTTCACCAGAAGAATAAACTCGATCATTTCACTTGCTCTTTCCCTTCAACTAACAAGTAGAAAGTTGTCCTGCAAATGCAGAGGAAACCCTAGCAGCCTCGAAGTGACAAACTACATCGAGTTCAAACCAGTGACGGCAGAGAAACCAATGGAAAACTAAGCAAACTTGTTGCTGAGTTTGATAAAAATATACAAACGCAGAATTATCTTATGCAACTACAATAAATAATTTCACTAAATGGAATCTACCTATGTATTACCATAATGTGTGTCGTACTGATGTAAAGTGGATGGATGCAGTTTTAGGCCTAATACGATTTCACTCGGGGTACAAATTATGGAAACGAAGGCCTTCAACAACATAAAAACGTGCCCTCAAGTAGCTTAATCTTTTTTGTAGTTTTTGATACCATGTTGGTGCAAAATTCTTTTCTCAAGCCGTATTGCTCTGATGGAAAAATAGTTTGAAGCTACAAATTTTATCTCATCTGTAGGCGAAAATCTCATTTATCTATAAAATTTGTACACAGTTCGTTCTCCTCAATTCTGATTCTCCATTTCCCTTCACTAAAACTAGTAGTTCGAAGTATTTTTAAATCTATAGATATTCCAAACATTTTGCATCATTTACTATTAAATTTCAAGATAGGAAAGCCTAGTAAAATGTAAATCTTCTATTGCTATTCTAGTCTGGTAATGCACCGTCTGTAGTCATGGTTATATTTCTTGATTTTCTTTAAATTACAAAAGAATAGCTGAAAAAGTCTAGCATGTTTCGAAAATAGAAGCGTTTATTTACCTATGAATTCGTTTTTGTCATGTCAGCTATCACTTCCATGTAGAAAGAATTGCAAGCTTTTCCAATACAATTATACGCCATTTTTGAAAACGAATTCTAAGGCCTGTCGTTTCTATACTTTTTACAAGTAACCACCAGGGATTCCAAATCTCCCGCTTTGGCCGGAAACCTCCCGTTTCACACCAGATTTCTGGCCTCCCGTTTTCACGTCATAATCTCTCTTTTTTTCCTAAATTAATAACTTTTTCAAATTATACTGCACTTTCCGTGTAATTTGTTCTCTATGATCAAACTTTCTATGATCAATTTGATACACTAGCGGGAAAAAAGCACTACAACACTTCTGAAACCAATAAATGACGGACAACAACAATGAATTTTATTGTTATTTGATTAACCTGTGTTCTATCGGCCAATGGGCACACGAATAAGAAGACTAACTCAATGAAGCTGTGCTTCAGATATAACTTTTTTTATTTCCAAAGTTCTAAATTAAAATGTTAAAGAAACTTTTAAAGTGAATTACACGTCTTTTTATAAGAAAACCATAATTTTGCCTGAGCCTCAATTTTCTTAAATTGTCCCGAAATTGAGCTGGAGATTTTCTTAAATTTTTCTAAACTTTTTCTGAAACAAACTGCTTAAAATGGGTCAACATTTGTTGCTAACATTTTACATTTGAATTTGAGTTCCATCTTTAACATTTTGCATGCAATAATGACGAAATATCGATTTTTGACCAATAAAAGCACTTAATTTTGTGAATTGAGCCTCGTGATTTTCTTAAGATTTTCTTAAGATTTTGACGATTTGAGCCTCATTTTCTTATAAACTTTTTTCTTATAAAAGAACGTGTAATATTTTGCTGCTTGGCCTCTTGCTGTACCAACGGTCGAAAATCACTTTGGAATGGATACGTAAAGCTGTTTTATGAAGAGCACTGAGATTTTTTTCCATTCTTCAAAAACTCTTTCACTAAGTTATTGCTTGGACCTTGAAGGGTCTAGTACAACAGGATTCATTTGGTGTTTTAAGCGCAAAAGTACAGTTTCAATCATACCTAATTTTAAGGAAATTATCACTGCACATTTTACAAGAAATGAGGCATTCTGAGGGGGTAACACCAATAGGGGGCCTGGTATATATGTGCCAGCACGTTTTATGGGATATTTTGAGATATTTTTCCAGTAGTATAGAAAATAAAGTTAAAATTACTAAAAAACAGGAATACCGTAAAAAGAAGTCAAGTAAACTGAGCAGTTGCATTTCACAGTACATTCCGTGATCTGGTAACATTGTTTTCAAGAAATTTAGGTCTATAAGGTATTCCAAGATTTTTGAATATTTTTTGCCATGGTTATGGGGCATTTTCCAAAGGAGATGTTGGACAAGCAGTTAAACTTTGCAATATGTACGTACAAAAAAGTCAGGACTCTTTTCCAAGTATGACCAAAATGGCTAAGCACCGTTCTTATCATTGCACACTTCATAATTTATCACTGCACGTTTTGAGTTTATCACTGCACAAATTGGTTATCACTGCACACTAAAATTAGGTATGGTTTCAATTATTGTAAAGTCTGGGCTCTACGCTGGCCATAGAATGGTGTTGATCTTACGGATACTCAGGAAAATTTTGGTAAATATTGATTTGTGAGGGGTTGTATTGACATGTGGGAAGATGAATGGCTCACTTTTTTTCCAAGCATTGCTTTTTTTCCTTGAAACAAAATATCATGCAATCTTGCCATATACTTTTTTGCATTGGCTCGTCCGTCGCAAGATAGTGACACAAGAATGTTAGAATACTAATTGTCATGTCGTTTGATTTTGTAATGTTGTTTCATTTGCTGTACTTAGAGCCTGTTTATATGGAGTGGAGTTTCCCGGTAAGGCGGGTATAAAAATGTGCTGAGCCCCCCTGAAAATTGTAAGAAGAAAACCCAAGATACAATGTTGACACTTCTGTTACATATCTGCATATCTGTTCTGTTTATTTCGGTAGCTTTGTCTTTTGTTATATTCAGTAAAATAAGTAAAATATATTATGTAACATATAACCACAAAGTTTATTCGTGGAGCGTAATTTTCCAAGTATTTTAGCTTTAGTTCCCCCCTCCCTGAGAAATCAAAAGTCAGCACCCTTGAGCTTGGTAGTCAAATGCAAAGATCCAGTGTAAGTGGTTCAAAGATTCCAACCTTTGACACTCAAAAGACTAGAGGCTGTCCAAAACTACCAACATTTTCGATTTTCGCACAGTTGTGTTAATGTTGCTGCTACCGGATTTGTGCGTTAGACTGTAAAGTCATTCCTCTCGGCAGTAGATTTGAGAAGGAGAATGGGAACAAACCCAGCAAACATCAAAACACCAGATGCAAAGCATATTGAAGAAGCTGCACTAAGGGGACAAAAGTATTACAACACCCTAATCATAATGGAGTCCAAACTTTCTGAACTTTTACAATCTTAAAGGTCAGCACTCAGTTATTACCTATACTTGAAGATAAAAATATGCTAAATTTGGAGTCAAACGCTAGGAAATTTATCGAGAAGTTCTATAACGATAAAAATACCATGATATCGCAAGAAATGACATAGTTATAAGCAGAGGTGTAGGAGGCGGGGGGAGGGAGCTGCAGCCCCCTTAAGCTGGGCAGAAATCCGTTTCACTCGGGCAAATTTTCTGAAAGAACAATAGGACATTCGGGCAGAAAGTTTCCTGTTCGAAAATATCACCAGCTGAAAATATCTGGAAACCAAAACTACGCTGAACAGAAATTAGTAGAAAACTGCAGGTAGATCGGTTGTCCTAGTCCCGCAGCGCTAGTCGGAAATAAGGTTTTGGCAGCTTAGGAATGAGGTTTTGGCAGTTTTCGGACACGTGGAAAAAGTGAAAAGTTTTTATCGTGTTTTATCGTATTCAAAAACAGTATTAAAAAAAAATTAATTTGGAAACTTTTTAGCTAAAAGTTTTTGCTGATAAAGAATAAAAATGTAAAAGCAAAAATAGAAAAAGTATTTTGAAATTAAGAAAAATTAAGCGTAGAACAATTTTCTAGTGGCAGCCTTCGCCCACCATGCACTTCAGATCTAGGAGGGGTCATCCGGAAATCCCCCGGCATCCCGCCTAGCCACAACGCTCTTGCATTCCAGTACACATTCCAAAGTGGACTATCTTCCCTTCGGCGCAGAGATTTTGCGTCTAAGCCGTGGACTACATCAATACGACAGCAAAAGGAAGGGTCAACGCAACTTGTTCGTCTCTCGTCTCCTGGTTAAAGGATCAGTTTTTCTTCTGGGCTGAGAGATCAATGATCTAAAGTGCAACATGGTGAAATAGTTTGCCATCAAAGTCAAAGCATGTACCCAACATTGCAACCTTTACAGAGCATTTTATAGCATTATTTTTAGAAATTCAGTATGATTTATATTATTTTATACATTTTGCAAACAAGTATTTATTTTCTCTTTTTTCTTTTTCTTTCTCTTTTTTCTTTTTCTTTCTCTTTTTTCTTTTTCTTTCTCTTTTTTCCTTTTCTTTCTCTTTTTTCTTTTTCTTTTTCTTTCTCTTTTTATCATCGTTAGTCACTATTGTACTTATAATTAGCCCCTCTATTTTTCCTTAACAGTACAAGGTTTTATATCATGCATATGTGTAGTTAAGGCCTTAAGCAAAACAAATTAAGGAGTTGAAGAAAGTTCAACTTTTTCCTTATCCTTAAACGCCTTCGCAGAAGTATTTCAGTCAAAGCGCATCGTAGTGTTTCCTGTATTCAATTCTATAACTATTTTTACATATAATTAAGGTAGGATGTTTCCTGTTTTCAATTCAAATCATTTCGATTTAATATAGAAATGATTTGAATTCAGCATGTTGTGGTAACAGTGAATAGGGAAAGTCTGATATGTGATTCCCACTTGAGTTCAAACAAACTGAACGCTATATATCACAGTTATGGCCAGCATTGAAGCATGTGAAAAAGTTAAAAAATACCGGCGTCTCTTATATCTCATAGAACGAAATTATACTCTCCCTTTGACGATCGAGGTATATTAACTTCCCGAATATAAAACCTTGGTTGCTCTTTTCTATGCAATGATATATTACCAACAGCTTCCGAAGTTTTCTCCTCGACGGTATGGTTACGACTGATTATTTTTGCGTGAAGCCTTAAATTCAGCTATAAACGCATATTCCTTACGGAGAAACTGCGTTTTGCTTAAAGCATTAAGGAAAGACTTATAACCTTAAGGAAAAAGCTATTCAACTGCAGTCTATCCTTGTTGCTTAAAACTTTTTGCATTAAGCAATAATAATTCAACTATAAACTGGGCTGAACCAATGGAAAAGGCCTTAAACCAATCAGCGCACAGTTTCGGTTTAAGCGCGTATTGTGTTTTGATCAGGAGTTCGCAACTGGTTTTCCCATATTTCAGTCACTGTTTAGCGTTCTAAGTATGTTTTGGATTTGATCTTAAATAGAATCGCAACTATTTATCCGATTTCATGTTTCATGTTTGATTTTTAGCCAACAAACGGCCTCTTCATTTTCAAGAAGTTATGGCTTAGGCATGGCCATGCCTGTGTTAAGTACTGTGTTAGTCCGTTCGTTCTTCTGTTCTTCCACGTTTTCTAAGTACTGCTAAAGTGAAACAAGTTTTCGAGAGCACACATTTCCTCAATGAAATGAGGAATGGAGTCCTTGCCAGTTTTTTTTGGCAGTCTCTCGCAGTGGCGGATCCAGACCAGGGCTACCAGGCTTGAGCACTGGTCAGATTTTCAATCCTAAATAGCTGGCTGAATTAAAACGGGAATTATCAAAAGTAGTCACCAGTATTTACTCCTCATGGACAATGCTAATAAAGCCCCATTGCTGCTATTTCATTCTTTCTCAGAATAACTACCTCTAAGATACCAGGTGTCTTTTGCGGACGCAGAAGGAAGTATTATCCAATCAGTTATCACATTGGGAATGTGCTCGTTAAGGCTGATTTCCACGAGGCGAATGCTTCGCTGCGAATTCGTAGCGAAACGATTCTGCGCATGCGCTGTGACATTTGCGATTTCGTAGAGAAATCGCCGCGAATCCTTGAAGAAATTCATATCTTGGCGCGCACATTCAAAGATGGTGTCTGCTCGAAGCTTGCTGATACTGAAAAAGAAGCTACTGCTTTTGAAGCTTTTAGCAGTCACGAAGAGAAAAAGGAGGAAAAAGTATTGGGTACGAAAAGTATACAAAGACCGGCTGGAAAAGGGAGAGTTTCACATATTGGTAAGGGACTTAAGACTTCATGACCATGAATACTTTTTCTCATGCTTTCGTATGTCACCGTCAACATTTGAAGAGCTCCTATCTTTTGTTGCACCCAATATTAAAAAAGAAAGTACTGTAATGCGAGATCCAATAGGGCCAAGTGAGAGATTGGCTCTTACATTGCGGTATTTGGTGACAGGAGATGCCCAGCGCACAATTGCAGCCAGCTATAGAATAAGCCCCTCATCAATAACTAGGATATTATCCGAGACATGTAATGCACTATGGGTTTCCTTGTTGAACTTGAAATTTATTGACCCCCCAAGTACAGAGGCCCAATGGAGAGAGATTGCAGCTGAATTCGAAAGCAAGTGGAACTTCCTACATGCACTAGGAGCAATAAATGGGAGACATGTTGTTATGCAAGCCCCACATAACAGTGGATCGGAGTACTTTAATTATAAAAAGACCCATAGTATCGTTTTGTTAGCCGTTTGTAATGCCAGATATGAATTTCTCTTAGTGGATATTGGAGATTCAGGTAGACAGAGTGACGGGAGTGTTTACAACAATAGCCATTTAGGTCATGCTATTGAGCATAATTTATTAAATATTCCACAACCTGAAAAAATTAACCCTGATTCGTTGAAACTATATCCATTTGTTTTTGTGGCTGATGATGCATTTGGTTTAAAACCTCCTATGATGAAGCCTTATCCAAACCAGAATCTACCAATAGACCAGAGGATATTCAACTATCGACTTTCGAGAGCGTGGCGAGTTATTGAAAATACATTTGGTATTGCAACGTCAAGATTCAGGGTATTTCGTAGACCAATTATAGCTAAGACAGAGAAAGTCAAATCAATAACAAAAGCAGTTGTTGCATTGCACAACTATTTAATGAAGAGACGTGTACAGAATTATGAAAATAACTACAACTATTGTCCCACATCGTACGCTGATAGAGATACTAGACTTGGGCTAACTCTTGGAGATTGGCGTAAGGAGCATGGAAATACTGCTGGATTGCAGCAAATATCGCAAATGGGTTCAAATAACTACTCATGTGATGCGAAAGAAGTACGAGATGACTTTAAAACATATTTCTGTTCCGCAGAAGGATCGCTTGAGTGGCAGTTGCTGAGAGTAACTAGAGACAGAGCTTGAAACCAATGCATCACATTCGTGTGAAAGGGATAAAACTACATTTTATGTACCTTTCCACGAAAAATTTTTGCTTACTTATTGAATAGTAGGTACTATCTGTCGCAGCATTTTGAAGAAATACCAATCAAAATTGAAAGCAATTAACCTCCATGAAACATTTTCTATAATTAATTGGACAGTGGTGTAGAGCTAAATCAATAACTAGATGTGCTTGATTAGAGGAGCAAGTTGAAATGGGCAACCCATTCTATTGCTCCAATTACTCTTGTGTTCAATGTTGTTATTTTTATTGTGAACTGAGTCTCTACAAACAGAAGTGAAATAGCCTGTACTCTGAAAATGTGGCCAGAATCCCTTGTGAAAAAATTTTCCATTTCCTTGTTCTCCCATTATGTTGAACAAATAACAAAGGGGCTCAGCCCCATACAGCCCCTAATCTCTACACCACTGGAGTAGGACATATCTATATAATTTGATCAATGGCCAAAAAGCATATTTATTAAAGACCAAATAAAGAAAGGAAGAATGAAAACCTTTTCATTTCCCAGTTTTCCATTATATTGAGAAAATAACAAAGGGGACTCAGCCCCCTAAACAGAGGTGCATTTACCATTGGGTACACTGGGCATGTGATGTGCCCAGGGGCCCTCTAAAATTTCTACATTTAGGGTGCCCCCAAGCAAACTTTGAAAAACCTAGGAAGTAGCCTAGAATTTTCAAATTCATTTTAAGG
>WIPJ01000881.1:79722-90886 GCA_018155075.1 Cassiopea andromeda | reverse complement strand
TGGGTGAAGTGACATAGAATTGCAAAAACCAGTTTTAATTATGTGAAGTGACTTACAGAAGAGACTTTTGTTGTTTGACACAAAAAGTACTGCAAGAGGAAATGTAATATGGTATGGTGGAGGGAGATCAATTTTTGCTGGGAAAGTGGTGGAATGAGTGAATGATGCAGAAAAAGCTTGTTTTACCCTAGCACAAAAAAGTGGCAACATTTTTCCACTTCCTAAAAGCTTTTTTCATCCAGCACTCATCAGAGATTGTTCTGAGCAAGAATTTTGTTCACTGTTTAGGTGAACTACATTCCTATATAGTCTAGTCCAGTATTCAGAAAACTGTCAAGCCTTCTTGTAGCCTAAGATTTTGCTTTAAAAGCTTAACTACCTATTTTGGTTCTCATCAGGATGTTTTTCTCAGAAAATATGCAAGAATAAGAACCATTCTATTTTCCTATCAGTCATATTAAAATGAATAACTTGACTCCTTCCCTATCACTACCGTTAGTAATACAATTTTTCCTTAGTTTTTGTCAAAACTTCCTATGTCACCTGAGATTGTAGGGTCATGTGGTTTTTGTAGTAAAAAAACTTTGTTGCACACTAACTCAAATAACTCACAAAATCGTTCTATCCAACACTATTCACACAGATACCAAAATCGATAAACACCTCCCCCTTATTTCCCCAGGATCACACAACAATACTTAACATGTCGACAAAAACTATGACAAGAACAATGAACAACAATACAAACAAAAGCAGACATGCGACCAGTCATGTATAACTAATGGGTATTATACGCACACAACAGTTTTCTGGACTCTGGTCTAGTCAATCCTATGTTGCCTAGGGAATAATTTCACAGCTCAGGTATTGTGTTTTAGCTTTCCCTAGTGTTGAAGAGAGACTGATGTTCTTTGAAAGGATTTTTCATCAAGATCTTTATAGGTTCAGCTTCAGAAAATACTATGAATGCACAAATGCTAAAGCTGTAAATATTGAAATATTTCTATTACTATTCTTCATTCTTCTTTCACTTTAGCCATCAGGCTGTAAGTGCAACCAGTTTTGTACCAGCCATTGATATTTGCTTATTACATTTTTTCATAGAGAAAAGTTGGAGAAATGGAGGGAAGAGAAAGGGTAATTTTGTATTTTATAAACATTGTAATGTATTGTTATCTTTTGAAGTACCTTTTATTATACAGGGTGGGCATTAATAGCAGCAATACATAATGGTTGAAGTTTTTATCCTGTTTGAAAATTTTCTATCATTATCATTATTATTTATTGTTACAGAATATATTTGTACTGTATAAATTTTTCATCAATGTACTATTGTGGACAAAGTTGAAAACTCTTAGTCCTTCTCAGAAAGCAGAGAGTTACATAAATGCCCATTTTATACTCTTTGACACCATATTGCTGGTGTATTGTATGGTGGGGGTGGACATTTTTGTCAAAAGTCCCTGAATAGGGGGGTTGAATAAGAAGAACCCCATGGTACCCCCTCTCCTACTCTTATTTTCATGGCTAACAGAGGTTGAGAAACAGTGGTATAAAGTCTAAATGATACCTGCTCAGTGGAAGCTGATACAAATTGTAATTCACTTACATCCATCTCTAGGAAAAACAAGCCTGAAAATGTGAATCCACTACTGTCAAGAAAGCGACCTCTGGTGAGTTGGGATGCTAAGCAGAATGTAGCAAAGAGGGTGAAAGTCACATCTCCCCCAAAAGCACAGAATTCCATAAACATCAGGAAGAAGACAAGCGATGTACGTGGGGTAGGAAAAGGGCATGCATTTGGAGTTAAGAGTAGAGAGGTGCTGTCACACCCCAAAAAGATGGGGGTAGTGAAACTCCCGAAGAGTAAAGGAAAGAATGAAGTGCAATGTGAAAAACGGGAAACCTCAAAAATGAGTGAGGTTGAAGATGCAGCCAATATGAAGACAGGATCGGTGACGGCATCCAAAACAACAGCAGAAATCAAAGCAGCAGTTGATGACAAAAGCAACTGTTCCATTTCGGAACCAATTGAGAAACCTGCACTAGCAGCAATTGAAGAAGATAATGAAGGAGAAAGAGCTCATCAACTTGATGAAAGTAAAATGCATGTTAGAGAAGGAACTGCTCATAGCTCAAGCTCTGTATCCAAAGATGTTGCTGGTCAAGATGAAATGAAGGCTCCCATAGCAAATGATGAACGTTTTGCGAGTTTCTCTGTTTGCCAGGCCCCAAAGCAAAAAAGTTCTCAGAAGGAGATACGGCGAAAGACTGTCTGCTTTACACCATCGGAAAAGTTCAAATCTAATGAACGCAAATGTGTGACACCGGGACATCGTTCGTTTCATCTCCCATCTCCAGCAATCAGCTGCATAAATAGAACCCGGCATTCGTATCAAAAGACTCCTCTTCATGCAGGTATGTTACATATGCCACCAAGCAGTGCTCCGCATCAAAGAAGCGATTCTATTAGAAGGCAGAGGATTGCAGGAGATGTGCAGCGCAAGTCAGTCGGAACTCCTATGCTTCAGAACCCATTCAAAAAGCTTAAGGACTCCCTACCTCAAGACAGTGTTGTAAGGAGTGCACCACGTCGCCCAGTTTCGTCTGCAAAGAAGCCTAATACGTTGAGAGGAACTTCCGCTGAGGAACTTAAGCAGAAGAAAGCTCCTACGACACCATTCAAGAGCGTCCTCTCAAAGTGCTCAACCAACAGCTTGCTGAGGAGTGCACCTGTTCGGCGGAGCATGCCCCATAGACAAAAGACACCAGTGATTGCTACTGAGGGTACATCTAAAACACCATCAAGCAATGTGCAGAGGAGAAAGACAATTAATTTCACTCCCAAAGCAGCTGATATAACTCCAGTGTGCCAACCACCATTTACTCCACGAGGAGAGTGGCAAAACAAAGAGTTATCAATAAGGTAGCGATTCTGAAGCACTTTGTCTTATACTGATTAATCTCCTTTATATGCAGTCCCTTCTAGCTATCAAGCTATTTGTAAATAAAAACAGTTTAACTAGAATTTTTATCCCCTTCCAAATACTATTAGAAAGTGCTGGTAGTCTACAGACACCATTAAATGAAAGCTTGCAGAACTTATGGCTAAGGAAAGTTGAAGAGATAAGAGAAAGAAATATGCAGGGCTACCATAGCGGTTTGTACATACCACCAGAGTCCTAAGTCAGCGATTCCCACAGGGCTCGTACACGATTATTCGGATTAAATTCCATGACGTTTTGTTAAAAACCAGATTGTTTTTCATGGCCATTTAAGGCACTGAATAACGTTTCTAGAATCAATACTCAAAGACAATGCTAAAAATGTGATGGATGACACCTTTGACAGCCTCTTATTTCTAACGTTAGTGTGATTGGATTATTCAGCACAGAATTTAATTATGCGCCAGTCAAAATGAATCCTCAACCCCCTTTGGGACACAGGTGGAGATTAGTATGGGAATGCGAGCACCATACAAATGCCCCCTATATAGGTCCTAATGAGGCCTGAGGGGTTAGAAAAAATTCATAATTGGGGGATGTTTATTAGGCACCTGAGAGTGATTCGCTTTGGAACATTCCTCAACAATATCAAATATCAGAATTCTCTGAAGTTTCCCTGACTTTTATGAATTAAAAAATCCCCAAACTATCCCAGGTTTTCCCTGAATTTCCAATTCTCCAGGTTTTTCTAGTTCCTGTACAAGTCCTGTATTATTTTGGTGATTCTCCGATCTGGAGTCATTTTAAGCAATGTTTTCTGCTTGTAATTGTAGAGAAAGACTAGACATGTGGCTTGCTCATAAAGGGTGAGTTTCTGCTTGTGATTTCCATATATTTTCAGCAATTGGAGAGTGCATAGTAAGATGTCGCTCCTAGTTTTGTCTATGTAGCAGTGATGCTGGTAAGGGAAAACATAGTGACCAAGGGCACAGGGAAAATGTACTCCCAGCCTTCACAAATTTCTTTGCAATGTCCCCTTTTCACCTTACATAGATGCTCTTTTTTGCCTGTGAGGGTGGCCATGAATTTATGTTCCCCCCTCAATTTTCCGTCCCTGCTCATAAGTACTTATATACTAATAGTATTATGTTCTTTGTATAAGTGTTTCACTTGTCAGCTAAAACTTATTTCTTGCATTCTTTAGAAATACTATCAAGAAGCCATTTGTGACTATCAGAAAAACTCCTGCAAAGAGAAGGAGGTCAAATGCACCTTACAATGATGAAGAAGTTGCCTTAAATACGACGTTTACTCTGGAGTCTGACGATGAAAATGAAGCTGATGATGATGTGAGAAGAATCGAGAAGAAGATTCCGCAGATGAACGATTTGGAAAAATCAGTTGTGGAAGAATCCCTTCAGGAATTGATGGAGAGAGTCAACAAAGTAAGCTCTAATGCTGCTTTTGTGTTAATTTGATTACCCAGGTGCCAACTGTAATTTTGATTGTATTCGATTGAAGTTCATATATGGTCAAGCGAATCCAACATTTCAATGAGTAGTGTACGACATTCGTGCTCGGTGAAATGTTGGATTCGGTCGACCACTATATCGAGCTTGCTCGTTTCCCGCATGCTCATGTTGTATTCGTTTGACCACCCTGAGCTGAGCAGCACCGAGCAAGGTAGAGCAAAGCGAGCAAATGTGTGCTGCTCGATGAAATATTCGATTCATTTGACCAGGGCCCAATAGCAACATCTAGCCTTCCTAGCCAGTATAGCACTCGAGATATACCAATCTTATTACATAGCATTTCCAAGATCTGTACCGCAAAGTATTCCGTGATTAATCTAAGTGTTTTTACTCCATTTCCAGCCATCTGAAATTGATGCAGTACAAGAAGAACTCGATCTGATTCTCTCAACGTCTCCTGGCGTCGTAAGACTCGCCTCGTTTTGGATTGTTCGCTCCAGACTAGCAGCAATTAAAGATAACGTGGATAGGGTGATATGCCTTTTGGAACAAGCAAATGCCTTTGATGCTCAAGTATGCACCGTGGTTCTATCGCTTTCTTAGTTTCTCGGCAATTGCTTTCAAATCTACTGATGCCCTCACTATCTAGCCCTTCTCTGATAAGTCTACTCAGAAAGTTTACCAGTTTGATCCCTCTCTTTAAGGTTTCCATGTTTCTACGACGTACCTATGAATTTTAGTTTTCTCTACTTAACATCTGTATTAGCCTTTTCACTGCATCTCTTCTTCATTTTCAGTTTAATTCTTTCATTTTCTCGTATTGTTCTTGTGCAAAATGTATGCCGTTTTTAATTTTGTTCATTACTAATCTTTTCAGTTCTGCAATCCATATGTAATTGCCACCATAATTCAGTCCTTAAGGATTTTTATGACATTTTGAAGGCTCTTTTGCTGTTGTTTTAGCCTCAATCCATCATCCGAGACGAGATTTGCAAGTACCTGGAACAGCTAAAGAAAGAACAGCTTCAGAATCAAACAGAGCCTTTGCCGGAGACAAGCATGAATCCTGCTGGTATGTACGGCCAATTGTAATTCATCCCTTCATCATTTGAGGCTAAATACACGAACAGTGCTTTTCGCCAGTCTTTCTTGAAGGTAGACCTGCAACAAATTTCATTCAAACTGGTCAGTCAAAGCCTCCTATAAACCAGAAAGCTGCTGTTTTCACACAAACCTCCGGCTTATGCATGACCCACTTCATTATATTTGGAAGAAAGTACAGGATAGCAAAACATTTAAAAGCAACTATCAATACGGCTTCACATGCTAAAGAGTTGAGCCCTTAGCTAATTTCAGGCAGGGCTCGCGCAGGCCCTTCAACTCCTTGAAAAGTGCTGGAATTCGACATGTTAGTTAAAGGGCACTTGAAACTCCTTGAAAATGAATTTTGACTATGAAACCGTGCGATTTTTCAATTCGAGCTGATGAAAGTAACCAACTGGAGTAGCTGATGGAAAAATCTGATGGGAGAAATTGACCGCGTATGCTAGTTTAAGTCTCTAGTGGAGCTAATACGCCTATTTCTCATATCTTGTGAATCTTAAAGATTGAGGAATTTTCCGATTCCGATCTTTGCGATGGCCTAGTTGACATATACCATAGGAATAGTAAACATCCAAACAGGACCCGGGGACTGTCGGGGACGTGTCAGAAAAATAGAAACGCTTCTGAGGCTTACGATTCTTCTGACATCGTACTGGGATCGTTGGGGACAGACTGGTGTATATGATTTTCTTATTTTTATTAACTTTAAAGCCCTATAAATTATTCTGTTGTAGGTGACAACGATGTTGCTGTGAACAAAGCTCTAAAGACTCCAAGCAAAAGAGTGACTTTTGCTGAAAGTCAGCAGCATGTTGTTTTTCAGTCATCGTTGATAAAGTTCTGCTTGTTAGAGTGCACACTGTTCAGAAAAAAGTAAGTTATTTCAATGGAATTCTTCTCACTTTAAGCATTTTCCTTCTACAGCTATGTGATTTTGCTTCGCTTTGTTGTCAGTTTTGTATTGGCCCTTTATTGATCGTGCGAATTCATTCACTCCTAAAACGGACTTTCCTTGATCACTTTGGTTCATGTAACTGACAGTCTGCTTATTAATAACAGTGGGTAATAGTAAATATATTTAAAATAATACCTTATTTCTCTGTCTATGAGCCCCCTCCCCGGGGATAGGTCCACATTTCCTTAGCGCATGCTCTACTCCTCTTATAAACCACTCGCAGACTGATCCTATAGGGCTACTTGTCAGACCGAAGGAAAAGTAAATTCAAGAACAGTATTGCACCTTTACTCTGTTTCATAGATGCAGATTTTAGCTCTTTCTCATTATGTCTCTGACGCTCTGTCTTTGCATTTTTGCACGATAGAGTTCATGGGAATAAGATGTCTCAATGCCTCCAACTGGACTTGTTGCAGTAACTGATTTTTGGTACTCTAAGTACCTACTCTTAGGCCCCGAATAAGCGGGGGGCAGGGATATTTTAAAACAAAATTTAGAATTACACATAAAATTCAGCGCTGCTGTGTTCTTTTGGTTGCAAATGGAATTGAACTGCCTGTTTTGGCGGGGAGTAGATAAATTCTACTACTTCTGACAATTCCATTTTATGGTTGCGTTTCCTCTATCATTTCATACCTAAATCTACCATTTTTACTGCTATTTATTTTCTTACACCCTTGGGT
This sequence comes from Cassiopea andromeda, assembly GCA_018155075.1. NCBI lineage: Eukaryota > Metazoa > Cnidaria > Scyphozoa > Rhizostomeae > Cassiopeidae > Cassiopea > Cassiopea andromeda. The sequence goes on along the minus strand of WIPJ01000881.1, from coordinate 83,727 downwards.
CACTGCATAATAAGCTTGTGAATTGCACACGTCTTTCGTTTAAACTGCACAAACTTTTTCAGAACTGCACATTTTGTGTGGAACTGCACGTTAAAAACACCCTGGCGGGGATGCTAATAATCATATATATATGCTCTAAAGTGATGAGCTAGGCAAGCTTTCACTAGTCTATATTTCGTGATGTCATGATCTGAATCATCCTACTAGGATTTTGTGCAACCAACCGGTGGACTGGAAAATAATCTACAGTAAATATTCTTTATTCAAGGTCATCACAGGGATTCAAAAGCTCTCCTTTCGGGAATGATCTGTGCAATTCCAAACCTATATTTTTGAAATGCTATAAACGAGAGACGAAGGGCAGGAATGAGTGTTTACCAAACGCGTCCGCTACTTGGAAGCTGTTACAATAGTACAAACGTAGTGGAATATGTTTTTCGCTTCTTTATCGTTTGAAAAGTAACGTTAGGAGAATAAGCTTTTGAAAGAAAGTTGCATGGTTCTAGGTTGAAATAAGGAAGGGTTTGACTCGGGGATATATAAAAGTTAAAATTTAAGCTTTTAGGTCAAGAATCTTGAAAGATAAAGTCAAAATCTGACCGCCCTATTTATAACCGAGTACATTATAACGAGATTATACGGTATTTACAAATCATAAATCAGAAGTCTCTGGGAGCAACTCGTTTGCAATTTTAATATAATCATTTCTGCCGTAGACTCAAGTCATCATTGGGTCGCCAGATACTGACACCTGTGAGACGCTCAGGACGAATCGACAAATTTGAATCAAAATTACCACCTGTTGTTCAAAGCCATGTCCCGACAGCCTCTTCTCCAAGACAGTTTGCTGAAAATATCAAAGCTGGAGAAGTGTACTTTTTGCCGAATCTAAATGTTCCTTCAAAGTGGAATGAAGTTTGGGCTTATAAAGATGCTGACGACTGTCAACTAAATGTCTCTTTCTGAATGATGTTGTGCATCCTAATGCACCAAAATTGTATTGTGTAGATTGTAGTACATTAGTTATATGGTTTAGATAGTATTATACTTCAGTACTCCGTGAAATGCGCATGGCTGTAAGTAAGGAATTTTCTCAAACGAAATATTGACATGATTCTACACCTTCGGTGGTACCGTTAGGTGCTTAGTTCTTACGTAATAATTCTTTCCTTCCAAGGTGAGGTTAAGGACAGGTGTTCCCCCTTCAAGACAATTCCCCCGGCCTACGTGATTGCTTCGTAATCAACCTTAAATTCTCGTCGTAAGAACCCTTTGAAGCAGAGAAGCAGATTTCCCCATGCTCCGCGCCTAAGCAAGCCACCTAGAAGTTATTGCATGTTTTGCAGACAAGATGTATTCAATGCACTTAGGCCCGAAGATCTCCGGCTTGGAGTTAGCTTTCCTGTAGGCGTGGATACAACCTAGGCTATACTCTTGGACGTACTGGTGCAATAAAGCGCAAATCTCGTAGCACGCTTATTTTGACCTTTGCACCTTAGGAGTACGCCAATGTTCAACGTTGGCGTACACCTAAGGAGCTACTGGCGTATCTCCGGAAAGAGTTTTACACGGCATGCACTCTGGTTTTGCAACCACGCACTATTGTTGTTAGAATGTCTACCTTTCGCTGAGTCCTAACACAGGGTATCTGCCAAATAAGGGAATTCAGGGAAACTCAGGGAAATGGGTTGTGCTTGAAAAATATAAGGGAAAAATCAGGGAATTTGGCTAATGCTTGAGCAATCAGGAAAATATGAGGGAAAATGTTTATTCTTGTTTACTCCATCAATCAATTCCCTTCTATGCTAGAAAAAGCTCGCAAGAAGCAAATTGTGTCCGTGCTGAAATGGTTGGCAATCATTTCCCGTGATGGATGCTTAAAATGCTATGATGGATCCATGATGCATAGCGAAAATTTGCTTTAATAGCTTTGTTTGTGATTAGTGTAGTGTGTGGTATTTGCTCAGGACCAGTATTGAAGCAGTGAAAACAGGGTAGAAATCGAGGGAAAATAGGGGGAATATCAGGGAGAACTACTTCCCTGATTTGGCAGGCAGCCTTTCATAGCGTTAATTTTTTCTGCCTTCAAGCCTAAGATTATTGGTAAATGATTCTTAACCACCAAATGGCATAGTCTATCCTGACAATGAAAGGAAAAACTTCAAACATTTGTGGATGTGTTATTTCACTATTAAAGCAAAAGTAGATGAACAGCAGCTCAGAATAATGAATTTAGTAGCTACAGTATCACGCTTAAGACCCGTCTACACGATAAAATATCATCCTACACAACAGCGTCAAACATCATCGAACATGAGTTTGTAAATGTTTTTGACGATGTTCGAGGTGCATAAAACACTACTCTCAAGTGGTTACTTAGGCACTTATGAGAATCAAACGCTGTCGAACACCCTCAAACATTTCTATTGTGAGCACCTACCAGCATGCTACGCGAGCGTAATTCAGAAAAGTTGACTGGTTAATGAATAGAGTATCGTCACACATCAGATTTTTGCTGCATGTTGCAAAATACTCCAGCATCACCCAACATGATTGTCAATGTTCAAGATTGAATGATGAAGTAGTCTACACGATCAAACATTTATCTTTGAACATAATCAAACTCATGCTCGATGATGTTTGACGCTGCTTTGTGTGGTGATGTTTCATCGTGCAGACTGACGTTCAGTCTAAAGGCAATGAAGCTCATTTACACAATTTTTCATAAGAATAAGGTTTATAAGACTATTCCGGCTGAAATAGTTGAAATTTAAGAATAATCTAAGAATAATGCAAGTCTACATCTTCATCAAGACCTAGAATTTTTGCGTATTTGAGCTATGGCACTGTTTTCAGATCAGCTTTTTAACTATAGATACAATATTTGTTATTCTGCTCCACGGTCGTTTTGCTCTATGATAAAGTAAAACATCGCTAAAGACTTAAATAGATTCCTTTGATTTTCAGAAGTGCAATCTTTTTTTATAAGAGTATAGTTAATAAGAATTTTGAGGTTCAAAGTCGTTTAAATTTGATTATAATGTGAGGCTTAAGCTTCATTAAGACATTACTAAGGATTATTTTCATCCTAGTTCATGAATAACGCTTTCAGATCTACTTTTGCATTATCGATGTAAAATAGGAACTCTTGCTTAGTTTTGTGATGTAGCAGGACACCAACAAAGATTGGAATATTTTTCAGATGTACTTTTGCATTATCGATGCAAAATAGGAACTCTTGCTTAGTTTTGTGATGTAGCAGAACATCAACAAAAATTGGAATATTCTTCTCAAATTTTTAGGAGAAGTTACACCTTTGTTATTTATGAGTAATTTAAGAACAATTCTAGGCTAAAAATCAGAACAAAATTAATAATATTGAGTCTCTACAAAACGTTAGATATTTCTATGAAAAGGAGAATGTAGTTACACCTTGGATATTTAAGAACGATCTAAGAATAATCTAAGACTCAAAATCGAAAGGTTTGAAAATGTCGAGGCTCAGTGACAAATCAGAAATTCTTATTTTAAAATGTCTTTGTGAATCTCGAGTATTACAGTTGTCGTAAACATCGTTGAATTATTCTTAAATTTCAACGATTTTAAGCCTTTGCTTTCTTATACTACATTCTTATGCCAAAATTGTGTATTGTAAGCACATTCATTTTAGGTTATACTTAAATATTCCAAGCTGTGTTGCTATATCCAATCTGTTTCACGCTTGCTCTACCCCACAACGTCGTCTATTGTTGATATATCTTTGTCTGCTGTGACAAGATGATATTGTCAATTGTGACAAACTATTGTCTATTGTTACTATATGGTTGTATATTATTGCTATATCAATCCCTATTGTGACTTCATCATTGTAGTTTGTTACTACCCCATTGTTTATTGGGACTGTATTATATTCTATTGTGACTTTATTGTTGATTGTTCTCAAGCTAATTGTTGGTCAGTACACATTACGACACTAAAGATGAAACAGTACACTAGCCAAACAGC
>WIPJ01000881.1:63808-77774 GCA_018155075.1 Cassiopea andromeda | reverse complement strand
TTTAGGGTTTCTCGGGTTTCTACTGCACACAGAAGAGCACATGTGGGACTTTGGAGTGGAGCACCATTATATCTGTATCAGTTGATCCTTTCTTCAGAAAATGCCATCAAGAATGAAACAGGACATGTTACACGCTTTTTTTTATAAGGAACCGGTTTATAAGGAACCTACAATGTAGAAGGCCGAAATATTTAAAGAACTTATAGTACTAAAAACGACATCCCTAAGGAACTTTTCGATTTGAAAGATTTTTATAACTACAAGCATCAAGAACTAAAAAAGCCGATTCCTTTCAAGTGTTTCATTGAGTAGTTTCCGCATACGTATGCTTGCTCCCGCCTCTCTTAAGTGTTAAGGCTTATTGTGAAATAATAAAATAATGGTGAAATAATGTGGTACAACACTAAGCTTGATGAATATCGAGTTATGTATGAAGATTCAAGTGAGGATTGCATTACATTGCATGACATTAATGGAATAGACATGATAATGATTAATTAACATTTCATTTTTGAATTTATAAAACTTTGTTCCTGATTTCTTTGTGTTTTTACTCCTCAGTTCTAGTCACCAGTAACGGCAAAATTCAAAATTTTGCTTTTCCTGTTTCTGTACTATTTTTATGGCATTTGAAAATTAAGGAACTATTAAGGAACTTTTGGTACTACAATTTGCTGATTTGAGGTCTACAAATAAAGAGCTTTTAAAACTAGGCCTTGAGGTAGGTTCCTTATAAAAAAAAAGCGTGTATATTTGTTTCAATCTTTAGCTCTTTTAATGCGGTTCTTGGATTCAGATTGAAGTGTGCATTCCCTGTATACGCTGACAGAATCCAATAAGATGTTTTTGTGTTAAAGGAAGGGTCAGAGTTAATGCATATGTACCCATGTGTTTGATATGGCTCTGTGCAGTATCACACTAAAGATGCGGCTCTTAGCCTCTAACTGTTGCCACCTTTGTTATGGGGGATTTCAAGCTTCACGCTAGGGTAGTGTCCACAATAAAACGTTTTCGTATGAAAATGCATACATTTAGATGATCCATCTAACAATTTAGATGCATTTAGACCCATCTAAATGCATGTAAAGTGAAAAATGCATCTAATTGCATGTGTTTTCATACGAAAACGCATTTTTGTGAACGCTACCTAAAAATATGTAACCCAGTAGACAGGGTTAATTCTATAATCATAATCATAAAACTTTATTTACAGTTGGATTTACATAGTGGTGCGTACTAATTGATTCCAACTAAAACTGAAACTATAATACTTAACAACTTAATATATATATATGTATATAAAATAATTATGTGCATAGTCTGCAGGTGCACTTATCACCAGTCCACGATTTTATTTGTTTTTTGAATACTGCAAGAGTTGGAATTTGTTTGATTTTATCACTGAGTGTGTTCCAGAGAAGACTTCCCCTGAAAGAAAGTGAATCTGAGCCATAACGTTTATTTATCTTTGGGAGTTTACAGAGGTCTTTGGGAGTTTACAGAGGTCTACTCCTTAAATACCTTAAAAACTCATCATATTTATTTGGATTTTAAGGGCGCTCCTTTAGTTGGTACAAGTTTGGTAAATTCCTTATTCCAATCAATCCTTGGGGAGAGGGGGGAGAATTTTCAATGGCAGATTTATTTTGCAAATGAATTGCTTTTTGTTGAGAAAGTACACAAAAAATACGCCTAAAAGTTATCTTTTGTACTTAAAAAGTTAAATTTTATCTACTAACCAGAGAACGAATCCTGAAAAGAAGAAACAAGGAGAGCTATTTCCAGATATACCCACATATCTACTAACTCTCCGATGAGTAGCTGAAAGGCAGGAATGGCGGCAAAATGATTTAGCCAGGCTTAAGCTAAAAATGTAGCCTGAGTCCAGATTGGAAAGTATGTAATGTGCGCTGAAGATCTTCCGCGCACAAGCACACTGCCATGGCGCAAAATTTCAAAAATATGCTTTAATAATATAGCATTACATATGCCGAGGCACTGTAAGGGTGGCTTTCCAAGCGTCCAAATTTGACATGAAAAATGTCCCCCACGCGCAGAAAAACTTTCCAGTAAGTGTATACTAGGGCGATGGGACCTTGGATTTTTTTAAGTAAGGGGTACTTTAAAACTGAAATGTCCTGTTTGTTCTTGCTTTATTTCCATGGACTATACTCTGTTTTTATAAGATTGAACTTTCTAAATATGTCGAGGCTCAAAATCGCTGAAATTTAAGAATAATGCGAGGCTCAAGCTTCAAAACATAAGAACTTTTTTTGCGTCACAGTTAATTCTGCCTTCAGGTGTACTTTTGCATTGTCCATTCAAAATATGAACGTTTGCTTAGTTTTAAAATGTAGTAAAACATCAACAAAGATTGGAATATATGTCTAATATTTTGGGGAAGTGGTATTTAAGATTAATTTGAGAATAATTCTAGGAGCTAGGAAGCTTAAACCTCTCTAACAAATGATCAGCATGTACTCAACAACAAAGTTTATGATGCCTTCAACGAAATCACGGTTATTTGTCAAGAAGCACTTAACTAACTTGCCAGTTTGTTGAAATACGCATAATTACACTAAAAATACTGAGATGCGCTTCTTCACCAAAATTTCAGGCTATGTTGAGGGGGAGCTCTATAAATTGATGCGATAGTAAAGTGCTTCTTTCAGATTGTCATGGATTCGTAAAGAACTGGCCGAAAGAGTTTAGTTCACTGCTAAAATATTTCTTGAGCAACTGGTTAGCGGATGGGATTCATTGTAAAAATCTTTCCCACAGCGTAAAGCTAGGTTTCAACTGTCTTGTCGTACCTCTACAACTCTTTCCAATATTGCTGATTTGTGAATCCTGGCACGGGCTCGAGTCAGTACAACCTGCAAAACCGCATTTTGAACGACTGTATTACCTACCGCATGTTTACTTGCATGAATGGAGTCAGACCAACGACTTTTGCTTAAAGATTCCTGTGATTTGATTGGCTAGCTAATGAGGAAATTGCTTGAAGCGTAGCAGCATCCACAGATTTCATTGGCTACACGTGCAATTATTAGACCGGAAAAGAAACTAGTGCTGCATTGGAGACACAAGTGTGACCCTAAGAGGGAGCTTCTGGTGAACTATAGACTATGTCTGAAAATCAAAGGATTATATTACAGTCTTTATCGATGCTTTACTTGGAAAAAACGTGTATTAAGCAACTGGTGGGATGCCTGGTACACACAGGAGATCCAGATTAAAAAGAATCAAAATAGGGACATTGGTTACTTATTTTTTCCATAGACGATAAGGTCTCAACGGACCGGATGAGAAGGCCTCAAGGGGCTCAATCCGACCCACCAGGCCGTAGTTTAGAGGCCCTTGGTCTCCAGTATAAAGTCTAATAAAGCTCAAAAAGTCCCAAAGTTCAGTCTTTGCTTTTGCAATACTCTTAAAGGGGATGTAGTAGGGGAGATATCCTTAATGAATACTCAGGCAAAACAGGGCCATTAAGTAACCTGTCAAGATACTAGCTAAACTTTTGCTTTGGTAAAAGTTTCCTGGTATTTACGCCATGTATGACAAAAATATGCTTGATAGCTTCAATCAGGAATTGAAATATAAACAGGCTGTCACAGTACTTCTAGGTGGTGCTACATTAAATCCTCGAAAAAGCCCCTCTCTGAAGATTCACTTTTGCATACAAGAGTCCCCACTGGACAATTGCTATACAGTATTACTTCCCTTGACTGGAGACAAAAAAATCAAGCAGAAACGCGACTTTTGTAATGATAATGAAGAAAGAGTTATTGACTAATACATTTCGTTTCCGACATAGCCTTTGTGTAATTTTTTTGTTTTAGTTGATTGAGAAAATTATGTCGTTTTTATGTTAACCTTTCAGGAAAATTCCAATGTTTGAAATAAGCCCCCCCCGAGCAAGCTTTCTTTTTGGAATAAGCCCCACCCAAAATTTAATTTTACAAATAAACTCCCGGGGGTTCACGTTCCCAAAATGAATGTTTGGGTGAGGATTTTTTCGGGAGGAGGGTTTGTTCAAGCGGGGTTTATTTTAAACTTTTCTCAATTAATCAATAATCAATGACGATTTTTCAATATCATGACAAAGTCGCGTTTCTTCTTGCTTTTTTGTTTTCAATCAAGGCAAGCAATACCGTACAGCTTCTGTGCTGTAGACCTTTTTTGAAATAATATATTGACCAATTGTACTTCGCTCGAATAAGGCTCCATGGGGGCTTATTCTAAGGGGCGCTTATTTGCAAACAATGATTTTCTTAGGTAGGCGTTTATTTGAGGGGGGCTGATTCGGAGGCGAGGCTTACTCTAGGATTTACGACATTCTGATGCAAAGAACAATACCATCAGCTACAGATGGAAGTTGGAGGGAAGAATTTTACCCACCAGGCCACATATGGAAAAGAAAAACGAGAATTGAAAGTATTACTTTCTCAATGAACTTACCTCAAGTAATAGATATAATTCCTTTACGTCATAAGTCAACTAAATGCACGTGGTTAGTCAATAGTCTTGAGCTTCGGAACAAATGAGTCATCAGTCAATAGGTAGAATGCGATTCGGAACTTCAGCGAACCTAGGTTGAGAGCCACTATAGGATAGTAGAGCCATCGAAAATTTTGTTGTCGTACTTTCCTCTGCAGTGATATTGAAAATGTGTTTCTTTCAGACCTGAGGTCATATTGTACAACTTTTGCTACTTACATATTGCTGTCGAAGTAAACAAGGTTTGTGATTGAAACTCTTTGTCTCTGTTTTCCTGTGGGCTCAGCTACGTCTCCATCTGTTCAAACGAGTGGAATTCAAAGCTTAGATTGAAATACTTTAAGGTGGTCAGGAGTGACAAGAGCCCATTCAATAATTGCTTCCAAGACACACCTCCTGTTGTTGTAAATGCAAGTTGAGGATATGTGATAGGGGAAATGTGCAGAGGGCAAATCTATTCATTGAATGCAGGCTATCAAAACTAACATCAACAATAGTAGCATTCAACTGACGACAAAAGTGAAAAACCCCATCTCAGTTTATGCCACTTTATTACATAGATTCTATTATGCGACTTGCTAACGTGTAGTTCAAGTCACTTACAAAGTAAAATTCCTAAAAAAATTTCAAAGTCCTTTCCAGCACCAAATGGCGCATAGGGCGGCTCCTATCTCCGTTTCTATAGCTCTACGCCACGCGTCTACGAATGCAGTGAAGGCTACAACGGGTCCACTGGTAGCTCCGCGAGTTTAACTTTCCCACTCCATTCTCATATGTCGAGCGCCAGACGAGAAGACAGTGAGTACCATTTTAAAATTCTTTGGTATGACTCGGCCGGAGCTCGAACCCAGGACCTACCGGTTGTGAGGCAGACGCTCTACCACTGGGCCATTACTCCGGCAAAATCCCTAAATACGGCAATGCTAATACAATATTTATAAGAAAAGGTGAACCCTCTTTTCTTTTACAAGAATAACGTTCATAGGAATATTGTGGCTCAAAATAGCTAAAATTTTTGGAACAATTTAAGAATAATGCGAGGCTCAAGCTTCATCAAGACATAAAAACTTGTTTGTATCACAGTTATAGTACTGCTTTCAGATGTACTGTTGCATTATCGATGCAAAATAAAAACTCTTCCTTAGTTTTATGATGTAGTAAAACATCAAAAAAGATTGGAATATATCCCTTAAATTTTCAGGCGAAGTTACAACTCTGGTATTTAAGAATAATTTAAGAATAATTCTAGGCTCAAAATCAGAAAAAGTTAGGAATTTTGTGGCTCGGAAAAAAGTTAGGTATTTCTTATAAAAAGAGTGTTCTTACAAAATAGGATTAATTTAGGGGTGAAACGTATTTGGGACCAAAATCAAAGACATTGTCATACCCAAATTAACAAGAAAGTAGTACTCAGCTGCTCAAAAAGTTATGAAAGTCCAGTACAGGATTTTGAGACGGAAGATCATAGCAATGCAAAACAGAAAATTGGAAGCGAGGTTAATGCACTTTGAAAAGCAATATCAATGCAGAAATCTAGAGGAGTTAATCCCTCCCAAAATGAGCAAGAATTTTAACAAGGGAGCCACGCCCCCTCTGAGCCCCCTAAAATCCCCCCTGTTTCAAATAAGTGAAATCCTAAGGAATTAGTGTAGCCTAAAACTACTTCTGTAATACCACTGGTCAAACTGATATATTTAACTTGTATGCTTACGAACAATCGTTTTGTTGTTGCGCTAGGTCAGGGGTCGGGAACCTTGTAAGCCTTTAACTTTGAAATGTATTTCCATGAGAAACATACGATTGGCTATTGGTATCACATGGGACTGTAGACTCGCCTGATTGGACAATGACATGGTCAATGGATCTGTCGAGCTATACGACACCTAAAGACGAGACCACCAGCGGTAACTATAAAAAGCTGTTCTTGAGGTATTAGCTGTTTTGCAATGCTTTGAAGACATAACTGCTATGACTTTTCTGCGAGTCACAGAGCCAGGTGAAGTCCTGAAAAGACCCACCTCATTTTCATTTTATTTCACTTCATTTCATAAATTTATTTATTGTTGGTGTACTAAAAATTGCTTTGGAAACAAATTAAAACCAACATACGAGAATCCTAACAAATCAATGACTTAATTAGCATAGAAAAAATGAAATAAAATAAATTAGAATATGGATACTAATGAATAGTTTCTGCAAATTTTGCACGTGCAATAAGTGCCATTCCAGGATTTGATTTTTTACTTGAATATGACTAAGCTCTTTGCAGTTTTAATTTCATCACTGGGGCTATTCCAGAGTAGACTGCCTTTAAATTTCAATGAAATTGTACCAAATCTCTGTGATCTAGCAGGTGGAAGCTCGCAGAGTATCTTAATTCTAAAATCATACTTCACCACCTTCATAGTGAAAAGATCCCACATATATGGAGGATTTTAGTAGTTCATAGTTTTATATACTTCCACCATTAGTTTTGCAAATTTTTCTTGTGAATTTTCAAAGTTCCATTTCTTTGCAAGAGTGCATCAAGCGCCTATTCGTTATCATAAATTACTCTTATTGCACGTTTTGTCATTCTTTATCAAATTATTAGCTGCTTTACTGGAAAACAACCATATCAAAGGGCAATATTGCAAATTTGACATCGCAACCGTATTCAGTAATAATTTCTTTTCGCTAATGTAACCTCGTAATCTAGAGAGAGCGCTGGTTTTCTGATTTACTTTACCGCAAATCTCTTTCATGTGTGAATTGAAATTCAGATTGTTATCCATAGTAACGCCAAGAAGTTTCACTCGTTCATCCTCTAGGACTAATTTCCCATTCATATTTAGATGTAACTTAGTATCTATTCTTTTCCAAGAACATCATTCGAATTTTACTGGGTTGGCAACCATCCCGTTCTGATCAAACCACGTAATGATGGTCGTTACGGTGTTCTCTACTTCAGTAATCACTTTATCTATCGATGACCTACATGAATACAGTGTGGTGTCGTTTGCAAAATTACAGATATTGCAACTCAAGTTCATATATAGCATATCATTCATACATATGCTAAAAAGCAAGGGTCCAAGCACAGATCCGGCAATAACATCGAGGCACATGAACTATTGAGACTGAATGACTCTGACATAAAACGAGTGACGAATACTAAGTGGCTAGGGATTAATGTAGATGAAGGATTAAACTGGGAGCGACAGTACAGGACTGTTCACAACAAAGGTCGTGGAGGTCTTCAATCTCTGAGAATGCTGAAAAGCATTCTCCCTCCCTCCCTCGTTAAGCAATGTATATCGAGCCCTATTTGAAAGTCACATCCGGTATACTGATGTAATCTGCAGTAGTTATCAAACACAAAAATAGAATTTCTTCAACGTCTCCAAGACAGAGCAGTTTCTATGATCCATACATCCAGAATAAAAGACAACTGGACACCAAAATTTCTATCAGTTAAGCAGCTTATTACATTTGATCGTACCGTTATGGTTTATAAGATCTTTAATAAGCTGCGCCCAGAAAATCTATGGAACAAGTTCAATCTAAGGTTCCACCAATCAAGATACAATACACGATTCTGCAGAAATATCCAGATTCCTAAGTATAATCTAGAGTATGCAAAGAAAGGATTTTCAGACTCAGCTCTTAAAACCTGGAATGAAATCCCCTTAAGCATTAGGGAACTTCCCACGCTTTTCACTTCAAAAAACAGCTGAAAATGTATTTGATGAGCTGACAATAAATCAAACATGAACCCCTGGAAGAAGAGCCTAAGGTATATTTTAATTTTTGTTATTGTAACTAAACCATCATGAATATTATGTATTGCTTTGTTTATTTTAGTTTTGCTGAAGGGTAATTCGTATAACAAAATAATATGAATATGACTCCCTGAGTGATACCACTTTTTATTTTGCCATATTTGCATAGACATGTTTCAGTCTTAACCCTTTGAATACAGTTGCTTAAGTAACTCAACATCAAACTGAACTATTTCTGTCAAGTCCATAGGCCTCCAACCTTGCAATCAATAAGTCTGTGGAATATAACCGTATTCCTTAGATAGATCCATTAGTATTGTGCCAATAATACCTCTAGAATCTAAGCACTGCTTCCAGGTTTCAATAACCCGAAATAAGGGATGTTGTGTACTATAGCCTTTTGAAACCTGATAATAAGTTAGATATGAGAGCGCTGTAATAAGACTGCATTTGACCGCAAATTATTCTTTCAAAGATTTTTAAAACTGAAGGTAAGACACTATTTGTCTATAATTAGATTTCAGGTAGGATTCCTTACTATTAGATACCGGCGAAACGGTTGCAGCCTTCAGCTCTTCAGGAAAAACACAGTCGTTACAACCTGGTTTCCATATAACTTTATAGTGCTGGCGACCCACCGCAGACATCGAAGAAAAGTTGAAACTTGTTCATTTTTTTGTTCCTTTGCGGTGCCGGCGATCTCGAGAAAGTTATATGGAAGTATGAGTGTGGTGGGTCGCCAGTGGGTCGCCAGTGGGTCGCCGGTAGTTTCGGAAGTTTGATTGGCTTCAATACTACTAAAAATGACTTTCATTTCAGTTTTATCGTCGGTGGGTCGCCGGTTAGTGAGAAGTATATGGAAACATGCTTCAGTAACAATGTCGTCGGTGGGTCGCCGGAACAATAAAGTTATATGGAAACCAGGCTTAATAGATGTGTTCATGCAATCAATCAGCCAAAGGTTGCAGACTGCTTCGTTAGGTCCCTCATTGCAAAGAGGTTTTTCAGCCCGTGTATAGAGTCAAATTTCAACGACAATCAACACTTCATCAGGATTTCCAACTGACCATCACCATATATAAGGAATGGCAAATATTTTTATTATACTTACCAGAACGGAAGCAAAGATCAAAATTAGCTCCTTTCTTTACATATCTCGTTAAGTTGGACCAGGTGTGAGTGGTAATTTGTCAATAGTGGTGAATGGTAAATAAGGGATTGTTTTACACCTAAATTATCGTAGCAGTACATAGATTACCTTTCCACTAATTTACAACCACATAATGCTCGCTTAATGTTTTTGTTCATAGCTTGCATACATGCCAACTGAGGGAGCGTTGCAAGGATGCCAAAGGGGCAATGGAGGGGCAATGGAGGGTCACTGTCTGCAGGGCAGGGGCAGAGGGGAGCAAAATTACCCCCTTTGCATCCTGTTTGTTAATAGCTTCTGTGTATAACTGCAGATGTCTTGGCAGAAAATGAAGAAAGGATAAAATACCTTCAGTAGCTTCACATTGTAAAAAAAGAATCATTACTCAAACTTCAAATCACACACGTGATTTTTGAGATGTGGCTAATAATAATAATAATGCCGTTTTTTTGTTAGTTTTACGATAGTGATACGACACCAATACACACTAACATTAAGCAATGTGGAGATTGCATTGTGGAAATTATTGGCTGCAAGCATTGAAGGCGCAATGATTTGTGAAATACCAATCTTTTGAGAACTTTGAATTGATTGATATTTTGTGATGACTTTATTTCATTTGGGAGAGAGTTCCATATATTTGAACCAAAAAACGTAGAGATTTTATACCATAAGTAGTAGTTTTTACTTTTGGGACACAAAGAACATCGTTTTGTCGAAAATTATAACTAATGGATTTAGGGTAAAAAAGTCTGTCATAAAGGCTGGATTCAAGTTTTGGAAAGTTTTGAATATCTCTAATGCCAGCAGCGTAATATAACGAATATGAATTGCAGTAGATTTTGCCTTTACCAGAAGAGTATTGTATGATGAAGTATAATCAGAGAATGCTGATCTTAGGGCCCTCTCATTGATTTTCTCGAGTTCCTTTTCACTTGCGTTGCTGCAAAATGATCAGGTTAGAGGGCAGTAATTGAAGTGACAAAGCATGAATAAATTCATAATTACCTCTATCTCTTTGCTACCCATGAATCGAGCTACTCTCTTGATTGTATTTAGGTGCATTGCTTCATTGTTGGAGATTTTATCAACTTGTGAGTCAAACTTTAGTTGTTTGTCAATATGAATTCCTAGAAGGGCTACTTCATTACTTGCATTAATTTTGAACTCATTATTTATTTGAAATTCTTTGACATTACTATCATTTTTACCAACAATTAATGACTGGAATTTAGATGGGTTGGCTATCATGTGATTTGAATTGAACCATTTGATGCATTTATTTGTATTAAGTTAAATTAATCTATGGAGTTTGTAAGCATTCTCAGCAGATATTGAAATTGTATTATCATCTGCAAAAGGTACATAAAGGGCCCTCCTTAATGACGAGAAAGATATCATTAATAAAGACATTGAAGAAAAGTGGTCCAAGTATTGAGCCTTGTGGCACTCCTTGATTACGTGGTTTCCATGAGCTAAAGCATCCATTTACCTTCACCATTTTTTTCTATTTGTTAGGCAACTAACAATAATAATATTATAATAATAATAAAGAAACTTATAGTGCGCCATATATCCACAAGACTCATAGGCGCATACCATACATTTAAAAAAGGAATATACTGATAATCTATCAATAATTACAAAAATATCTTTGAAATAAATAGGTCTTTAACAATTTTTTAAATGACACAAGCGAGTTCGATGCCCTCCATGAATACGGCAATTCATTCCATAATTTTGGAGCAACATGCGCAAATGAACGGTCTCCTGCTCCCACTAAATGAGTTCTCTTGGTTTCAAATAAATGTCTATCTATTGCTGATCTTGTTGCCTTTGAGGCTATGCCTTTCTTTAGTAGATTAGCCAGATAATCAGAAGCCAACTTTTTCATACACCTAAATGTCAATAACAACTTCCTAATAGTTTGAGTGAAGTGGTGCGTTCTCCATATGCAGCAAATTTAGCAATGAGTAGATTAATGGGGAGACTGTCAATGGCCTTTGATAAGTAATTCTATTTGCCCTCGTAGAGCATGTCCTCCAATTATGTGTTTGATGCAGCCTGGTATTCCATAAGGCGTACATTTGGGTCATACTCTGCAGTTATGAAGGAAATCTGGCAGAATTACTTCTATTTGACTTATAAGATCTTACAGTATAATCATACCAAAGACAATTTATTGATTGTTGATAAGGAGGGAATTACCAAAAGGTTCTATTCACACCATTGAAATACAGCATATAACAGATACAGGGATGGCATAGAAACTATATTCTTTTTTATAAAAATACCAAAATTTTTTCGAGCTTCAACATTCTTTGATTTTTCTGATTTTGAGCCTAGAATTATTCTGAAATTATTCTTAAATCGAAATTAAAAATTATAAATAGACAATGTTAGCACAGTATTTAGTTTCGCTTGGGACAGCTAATTCGGGAAACTCAAAGGAGAGAAGTGCCAAGGCTGTCAATTCTCCTCCAGCAGACAAGGAAAGGATATTCAATATCCATGTATCAGTGGAAAGCTTCTGCATCGTTGTCCAAAATTACATTTTATGGCAGTGCTTCAGCCCTAACCTTGTGTTTAATTTGTTGTTAATTTTCCATCAAATTTGAGGTCCGTGTTCTTATAAAATCTCATGCATTGTATCGAAAGGTGCACAATTTTGTCTACAAAGATGGGTGCAGTCTTTCTTTCAGTGAAAAGATGCTGTGGGGGGCGGGGGGTAGTGCTACCAGAGAGCTGATAGTGAGCGGTGCCAAAGACTTTTAACTGACAGACCCTTTCGCATTGGCTGCAAAAGCTAGAGAAAAAGGCACTGATACTATGAAAGTACCGACAGTCCGTAGAAAATTAGGTGCTGCCAGGGGGCTCGGTACAATTTTTGGGGGTTATAGCTTTAATTTTGTCTTAAAGATGGGTGCAGTCTTTCATTGGACTTGAATGAACACTTTAGTGTCTTTAGTTCTCTCATGATGGTCACGAGAGAACCTAAAAGACAACGCTTTACAAAATCTACAAGCCAACATTTTTTCCCGAAAATGAGCACGTCTTAGTAATTAATATGGAGCTCTTATAAATGTTGACAGATATAAAAAAACTATAGCTCAGTAGCAAAGAAGGAAGAGGTCTTGTGACTGTGCTCCTAGGAAATTTTTGAAACCATGCTCACGCTGTTTACCTTGGCATAGAATGCATCTTTCAATATTGCGATGAATAGACATGTCCTATTTTGAGGGACTTAAAGTAGATATGCCATGCTTACAAACTATACACACTTTCATCAAGTATAAATGCACAGTTCTAATTTATTAATTTAGTCTTTGAGTCAACGGTGTCAATGGTGAAAAGTTACATGAACGTCCTCTGAGATTTCTCTATAACGATCACACCATGATTTGCTTTCGAAGTCATATAGATGCACGATGTTTATTTCTCACCAAAGAACCCTTTGCATTGAAATTTTCAAGACCGTTAATAAATTAAACCCACCTTCTATGCACAAAATTTTTAAATTATAGATCTCATGCTATTCTTTATGAAATCCAAATGATTTAGTCCATATAAGGCCAAATCAAATCACTGTCGGGTCTAAGAGTCTGATGTCCATTGGACCACAGATTAGGAATAATCTACCAAGTGAGCTGAAATCAGCAGAAAATTTGAAAACTTTTGAGAGACTAATTAAAAATTGGGATGGACTTTCTTGCAGGTGCAGTGCTTGCTAGTGCCTGCCTATGTAAGATAAACTCAAAATATAACGCCTGTTCATTTTTGTAATTTTGATTTAGAGAAATTTTTAGCTTTATGTATTATGTATCAAACTATTCGATTTTGATTAGTAAACTTTGCATGTATGTTTATGTATCTTGTTAGCTAGAAAATTAATGTGTAAAAATAGAATTAATATAATTATACACACACACACACACGGACAAAGAAGCCTGAGGTTTCAGGTTTGAAATAAGGTGGAGACTTCAATAAGAGGCTTCAAGGAGTTCGCTTCAAATTAGAATTCTGACCTAACTTGAAGCTTGAAATGAAGACGTATCACAAGTTTCTATACAGAGACGACAAAGAATATGGCATGCAAAAGTTATATCATTTTATTAACGACTAATTCTAATTCTTGTTAAATTACAATGTGTAAACTGCTTAATGCTTTCAGCTAGGCCATGCGCCTGCGAAGTTAAGTTTATACCCATAATTTTCTTATTTAGTTAAAGTAAACAAACTAACCCCTTGTTACGGTCTCTGAACAAAGTTGGTAAGTGTCTCTAAATCTGCATGTTCCTCAAAATCCAAGCATTTGCCAAAGCTCGCTAAACAACCAGCGTCGGTTTTTGGGTGAAAGGACACAATCAATGGGATAAATGACACCATTGCTAGTGACAACCTCACTTCCAATTAATTCGGCCCCATTCACATTTATTTTGTCCTTCAACATTCTGATCAAGATACTTCTGCCGCTGATAGAAGTAACTGGACACTCACGGCTAAAGGCACATCGGAAAAATGTGCCGCGCGCAATGTGATACTTCAGTAAGCTTCT
>WIPJ01000881.1:37023-54804 GCA_018155075.1 Cassiopea andromeda | reverse complement strand
GTCAGACCGAAACTGTTTTCTTTGAAGGATAGACTTGGAGATACAAAGACCTCCCATTTAATTGTGTATAACAAAAATCATTCATAAGTAGACAAACCTATCATCAGAAAGGTCTCTTAGCATTTACCCTTCAAAGTCACATGCAAGTTAAAAATCCCTGTCTATGAGATTTAAGCCCTTCGTGTACTGAATTTTCAACGACAAGTATCTCTGCCTATGGCATGTAAAGTCTTCTGTTTCGACTGGGCTCAGGCAAAAGAGGAATGCATTCTATTATGCATTTGAAATCTAAATTAAGAATAGCTATAACTCCTACGACAGTTGGGGACAGTGCTTCCACTTTTAAGGAAATTTCCTTCGTTTAAGGAAATTTGACCTCCACCAGGAAGTTTTTAGGAAATGGATTTGATAAGGAAGTTTTTAAGGAAATTTAAATTATTGTCTCTTATGGTTTTGATGATAATATAAATGTTTTAGCAATGAGATGTTGCTATTTCCGGATGGCAGGGTTCAACACGACAGCAACGCTACCTTCTAATAGAAAATCATGGAGAGCCCCCGACATTCATTGAGTGGCCTTTTTGACCCATGACTGTGAAAAGAGTAACAATTTGATCAATCCTCAAAAAAATGTCGATATTCTGATCCCAAACTACAAAAATGCTGCTGAGCATGGTGGCAGCAAAGATGCCAGAGCCACAAAATGCTGAGCAGAAAGTACCAGCTGTGCCCAGCTTACGTTATAGATCAGAGGTCTCCATGCTTTTTTGCCTAAGATCTGCATCAAATAAAAAGAAGTAAAACACTAATGTTGCTTTAATAACTTATTTAAAGTTATTTTACTTAGTCACTATTTAACATAACTTACAAATAAGTGGGTGATTTAGGCAGGATACGAGTAAACGTCCCTACTTTCTTCCGTAGACAAAATATGTCTCCACAGGCCGGATGAGAAGATCTCACGGGCCGCATCCGGCCTGCGGGCCATAGTTTGTTATAGATTCATGTTAGTTCTATGATCTTTGCCTTCAAAGTTCTTCTGTTTACAATCAATATCAAGAGAATATCTGAAGTGAAATCTCCAGAGTTAAAAAGAAAGTGAAGTATGAACAACAGTTTCGTGATTCTTGGTTAAGGGAGGAGTTGTTTAAGTCTTGGCTGACAAAAAAGAAAAGCGTAGTTGGTAATTTTTATCTATGGCGTGAGCCCTACAACATGAAACTTTCATGTGCCAAGACTGCTCTCGTGAGGCACCAAGAATGTGGAAGCCACAAAGATGCAATGAGAAGAAGTGCTTCTCTGAACGATACAAATGGAATCATCAGTAGCTTATTTGGTCCCAGTGATGAGGCAATAGGTACAACAGAAGTAAAGATTGCAAGTTTTATCGTTGAATAGAATCTCCCAATCAACATCAGTAATTATCTTTTAGCTTTGATTAAAATGTGTATGCCCATCTAACACGGTAATGCAGAAGGTTACCATGGGAAAACAGTAAACAACTAACATTATTCGCGAAGTACTTGGTTTCTATTGTTTAAAAGAATGATGTAAAATGCTTCAAGCAAATAAATTTTCTCTGATGATCGATGAGACAACCGATCTTTCAGCTCAAAGCCAACTTGCAATACTCGGAGTCTTTTTTGGCATGGAAACTTTTAAAATGATCAATGTGCTAGTTGACCTGATTGAAATTCCAGATGGGAAGTCACAAACTACTACAGATCATGTGATTGCAAGTAACAGGGAAAAACATATTCTAATGGAAAATGTGATTGGGTTCTGTGCAGATACATGCAATGTGATGTATGGAGCTCATCACTCCGTATCAAAGCTGTTAACAGAGAATTTTCTATGGATTACAGCAGTAAAGAGCTTTTATCACTCCATCCATTTGTGCTCCTCGCATGCATGCAAAGTGTTGCCAAAGTCAGTAGAGGGCTTGTACAGAAATATTTATTCACACTTCAATGCTTCCTCAAAGCGAATGGATGCACTAGCAGAATTTGAAGAATATTTTGAGACAGAAAAGCACCGCATGCTACAGGCTAGCAATAAAAGAAGGCTCTCTATGAAGTTAAGCTTTGACCGTATAATTCAGCAATACGATGCTTTGACAGGTTACTTTACACTGGCCGTATATGAAGACCCCACACACAACAATGACCTTATCTTGAAAAGTTTGAAGAACAAGTTCACACTTGGATATTTGGATTTCATGTCCCACAACCTTGGTCGATTGGCATCTTTCAAAGTCGATTGGCATCTTGCTGTTCCAAAGTGAGATGCCGCAATTCCATGCTCTGGACACTGACGTCAGAAAGCAAATTAATACTCTCTGTAGTGACATCATGGATATTCAGTTTGTGAGGAATCCTGATGCCTTAAAGATAGATCCTAGAGATGGAAAGTGCGCTGTTCCTCTTGAGAAGGTGTACATCGGAGTTAAGGCCAATTCACACTGGACGCGACGCGTCGCACTATGATGCTGACCAAATATGATTCGTAGGAATTTCTGCTATGCGTACGCATCGCGTTTTTTCATGGATGCTTCATGATGCGTCAGAGATGAAAAAATCCATCTTTGACGCGACGCTCTGCTTCAGGACAATAGACGATATTTCCGAAGTAGGACAGATATAGTGACAGTTAAATTCGTCCACAAAGAACAACTTATCGAATCAGTGAGAAAACTGCCTTGCCTTTATGATACTAGTAGGATAGAAAAAAATGAAATGCTCCCTTTTCTAACAACAAATGGCCTAACCAAACTTACCAATTCATCAAACGTGGAAGGCAGTATTCAGAGATAAGTGAAACGCATCGTGTAGTCTTGCAATTCATTTCTTAGATTAAATTGTGATGATGACCTTGACGTTGTTGTAGTTTCCAAACTTCTAGAACCTAAAACCATCTTTGCTCTTGCAATACTATTCCCTGAGTTTGTAAACTGAGACAGAAAAGTATGTCTAGCTGTTGTGATGCCATTGTAACTAAAAATATCAGGCAACGCTTTACCAATGTGAACTGAAAGAAAAGCATATGGCGCGACGCGCCGCATCGCGATGTACCTCGACGCATTGTGACGCGTGCAGTGTGAATTGACAGTTTAAGGTACAAACGCTCTACACAGCATCAAAGAGGTTTAGGTGAAAAGAATCCAGTCAACTCAAACTGATCAAAACCCAACATAGAACTGGCCTGAAACAAGAGAGCCTTCTGGCACTGATGCAGACAAAAAGCAGTTTGCGCATCAAAGAGAAGCAACAGACAACGAGTTTGACTTCCTCCAGTGAATTTACTTCATTATACAAAAAGATGAAATCCAGTGCAACTGAGGATGAGGACAGGGGGCTTAAAGAAGAGCTCATAAAGACTTTCTAGTTTGTGCTAGTGGATTGGCTTACTACAAAAAAAGAATTTGTATTTTATAAGAAAGCTGGATGCTATGTAACTTGAAATTTGTGTAATCGTAGTTCAAATTATTAATTTTTTATTCTTAGGTATCATTCCATAACCATGCAACGGACAAAATTACTGTTTTAGCCCCTCAAACTTCATTCAATACCATTCTATCCATCCTTTCTTTATATAACGTTCTTGCAACAGAGCCCCTATCCCCACTTCATACAAAATATCCACCAGCTTCAGTTCATGAGCATTTATGTATGGCATAATAGATCAAACCAGCAATGATTAATTCAAGACAATATCGCACAATATAAAGTGATATAATTAGATACAATGAAACATATTTAAAAGTAAATTTGATTCGGTAGCAACTTGTAATAATTAATATGAATCTAAGATGTGATAGATTAAATGTTAATTTAATCTCAATTTATTCATACTGCAATTGTGTGGTTTTGTTTTGTAAATGAAGCAACCTGATAAAAATGGTTCTCTAAGCCTATGCCCGAAGCCCTATTATTGTTCCTTTTTTAACGACCCTTTTTATTGCTTTTAACTTTTGAGGAATTTTCTAAGGAATTTGCTTTACCATTTAAGGAAATCTAAGGAAATTTCAAAATTGTCAGCCTCGTTTTAAGGAAGTTGCATTTTGAAAAGTGGAAGCACTGGTTAGGGAGGAAGAACAGTCTAGTCATAAGACCAACTATAAACAAGCACTACAGGTACATTTAAACAGGAAATTAGTAAAGATTTGGTCACAACAGTATTCCTAATAGTTATATAAGTATATTCTTCTTTATTTTTCTCTAGCTAGTATATAAACAAGTGTTAGATACTCTCGTTTCTCATTGTGTGTTGAAAAACCTTGCAGGCTTACATCTAATGTTTCAATGTTGGCTATGGGAAGTTAAGAGCATTCACGTGCGAGCGCGGTGCCTGATTTATCACGATTTTCCAACACCACTGTTTTCAGCAAACCACATCCTTCAATTTGCAGGAAACTTGATGTCTCCCCCTATGTAGTAAGTAGACTTGTCTTAGGCCCCATTCACACTATATCGGATTCATCTCGTACCACATTCTTGACCGAATCCGATATCAAAATTTTACATTGTTCACATTACTCCGCCCCGCTTCATTCACGTCACTAAGCCTTTTGTTTAGAGGACCTTTTCATTGCAACTGTCACTGCTTGAAAATAGATTGACGCTCGAAAACAAAGCTGACTGCAGCTCAGAGAGAGCTTCTGGAGCGACGATGTATTGGATTCATGCATTCACACTAGGTCAAAAGTGATCTGACATCGCAAGTAATCCGATAAATACCACTTTCACAGCGGAGTGATTTCACTCCGCAAAAGCGATACGGAGAATATCGGATTCATCCGGTACAGTGTGGATGGAAGGCCTATCTTATATAGGAAGCAATCCAATTTGTGTGAATGGGGTCTAAAGTGCATGAAAACACCTGTGCAATTCAAAAGTTCATTACCTAGTGGCGCAAAGGTGTAAGAAAGTATATAACAGTAGAAATGGTAGATTTAGGAATTAAATGATAGGCGAAACACAACCAGATGTGGAATTTTTAGAGATAGTGGCATTCATCTACCCTTTTTCTCTAAAAGTAGGCAGTTCAACTCCATCTGCAAATAGAAATTAATTCTTCAACACAGCATTGCTGGATTTTATGAAAAGTCCTAATTTTTTTAAACAAACCGTGGTAGTAATAACGTATGTAGTGAAAACAGGGACTAAAAGGAGTGATTAGAATAAGCAGGCATGCGAAGACGCTAAATTTTCGTCCATATTGCAGAATTCGGTATAGTACAAAGAGTGTGTTTCATTATCACAACTTACAGAGTTTATACCTCTGTTATTATGTTTATATCAAACAAATTATCTTATTTTGAAACTGTACATTTTTCCCTAAGTTCTGTTTTTGATTACATTTTTGGTGCTAGATGGGATAATGAAGAGTGGTAAACATTTCAAACTCAAAGGAATCTTATGTACAAAAAACTATTTAGTCCCGTCTACACTTGAGCCAAATGGAACAGTTCCAAATGGAACCGATCCAAAATTGTTAAATGGGCCTTGCGTTTACACACTAGAGCCGTTGGAACCTTTCCATTTGGAACCGCTATCCGTGCTCTCTTGGTTCTGCTGAAGGAACGTTTCCAGTGTAAACAGGCAGAACCAAATAGAACAGAACTAAACGAGAACGGATATGAAAATGAGGAATGATGCCCTTGTTTGCTTTATTATTTCATGCGCCAAATACCGGAAAAAACTGAATTTTTGTGATTCAGTATGCATTCTTCCTCTACTGTATTACTTCCGGGATCATTTGAAACCGTTTCGCGTTTACACAAGAGGCATAGAACGGTCCCGTTCCAAATGGAACCGTTCCATTTCCTTTAGTGTAAACAGGGTCTTAGAGTGCCCCATTTCTCCCCACAAATTTTTCTTTTCAGGAGCACTAACTAAATTTCCTAGAGCACTACTGGTAGCCAAGACCACTATAGCTTAGACAGTGTGAGAGCAGTTAATAATTAGTGAATTAATGTAACAGTAGAAAGAAAAACTCATTATAGTACTACATACCAATCCATAATTATAAACATTGACTCTGATCTTGTTTTTTCCATCCAATGTATCCAGAAGCATATCATTCTTAAAATTGCACGTTTGTACTGATCTTGGTACTATATGGTATTTCAAAACATCCGCTATGTTGGACATGGTAGACAGGGATGCATTGCCAGCAAACTTTTTGAGTGCACTATCTGTTGGTGCAAATAGTGTGTACTTTCCAGACTCTTTGATCAATGAACGAACACCGGTTTCCTTCATAAGCTTATAGAATAAATGAGCTCCACGCTGCTTTGCCACTTCCAAAACAGTAAGAGCTATCGAAAGAAAGTAGATTCAGATTAGATGGATATTGTAGGCACCCTGGATATGTTGTGGCAAGCGTTGCTGTGTGAAATTTATTTCATAGTTTTAGTGGCGGCTTTTCAACAAAAATCAGGGGGCAGAGGCGCTAAATTTGCCGATTATTTTAGAAATAGTCGCTTATTTCTCGAGTCTATGTCAAGCATACTATATGTGCTTTTCATAAGGAAAAAGCTTACAAGGCAACTGAAAATTCTGCAAAAATTGGCTTCCTCATTAAGAAAAGCTTGTATTTTGTCTTCATTCTACTACTTTTGCTGGAATTTGCCGACTCGATGGCAGCTGGGGTGCAATTAACCCCCTTGCCCCCTTAATATCCGCTATTGCATAGTTTCATACACATAGAACTTAATTAATTAAAAAAATTTTTTAAATTATACCACAACCGGTCATGTGTTGAGACAAGATATCACTCATTTGTGCACTGCATGCAATTTATATAAGAAACAGTTTATAAGAAACGGTAGGCTCAATTTTAGTTTCTTATAAAAGATACGTGTATCTAATATTGTTTTGTATATTGTTACTGCCTGTTGTTACTATTTCTTAATACTGAAAATTCTTTCAAGTTGGTAATATATACAATGGCATCAGCCTAAAGGAAGTAACTAAAACCAAGTGCAACTAAAATATTAATGCGATAAATAAGCGAAGAATACCAACACTTTATCTACGTAACCTAGCACTGCAGCTTTTCCCTTCAAGGCTATTATATGTTTTGGAATGCTACCACATCGTCACAAGTTCTTAGATCATAAGTAAATGCATTCCGAAGCATGCTACCTCAAAATTTATCTGCGATTACTCAACTATGGAACTCAGTGCCATCCACTACTTTTCCCGAGCCCTACAACTTTTCTTCTTTCAAATTTGATCTTGTCTCTCTACCTAATTAACTTTTATCCCTTTTCTTAGTTTTTCTTTTGTCAGGGTTTTGTTATAGGTCCTAAGGTCTTTCCCTGACACTACCTACTAAAAACTATGCTTGCGTCCTTATTTGAAGTAATATCATTAGATTTTGGTTCTCAGATTGTATTCAACTTTTTGTGTTCAAAAGGCTTTTGTTTATTGTCAATTGTTTATCTATTGCTTATTGTAACTGTATATTGCTTATTTCAGTGTTGTACCCAGGGCTGCCGAGAGAATTCTGAGGTTCCAGGGCAAAAAAGAGAGCGAAGCGAAGCGAGCAGAAAATTCTCAAGGTCTTGAAATTAACTTTGGAAAATCACGGCTGGTTTACTTTATGCGGCCCACAGACCTTGAAGCATTTCGTGTTATGAGGTCCATTGGAGCTTAAGGCCCTAGGGCAATTTGCCCTCTTACCCCCTTCTCGGCAGCTCTGGCTATAACACCAGAAGTACAGTCTCACCTGAAGTAGGAATCAAAACCTCGTCCAAGATATGAATTACTGAATCTGTAGCCAATATATCGGCCGTCGTAATTGTAGCTTTTCCAATCGATTTTGTGCCGTTGTGCTTTTTCATAAAGTAAGCAGTTCCCTCTTTAGTCCTTAGACCAAGAGACTCGCTATCATCAAGGATCGTTGTAAATACCGGCTCTGGCAGTATATGGTTCATGAGCAAATTCTGAAGAATGAAAAAAGAACTAGAAAAGTTGAACTTAAGACATTGCAATTAGTCTCCAACAAGGGCATGGCCTAAAAATGTGCCGATGGGGGCATGAAGGAGGCATGACACCCCAAAATTTTCAAAATTGCAAGAAAGTTAGTTAAAAGTCAGCAGTCCTGCAAGAGAAAAGGACAGTATTTTCTGTGACCTTTTCAGTAACAGTAGTTGGTCAAATAGTCTAAGTGGCTCCCTCTCTCAATGGAAAGTGGCCCGGCACATCTCTGGTATGATGTCTTTGGATTGAAATGTATAGATGAGTGATGCACTAAAATGGGAAAGCACAGTAAAGGAACCGGAATTTAAATACAATAATGATAGACTTTTATAAGTTACTTGAAGACTTGAAGTCAAGCAGAATAGATTTCATTAGTGATGAGGTCATTAAAATATATTTTTGAATTTTTACATTTTGACCACATGTTGTGAGAGAGCACCATAAAATAGGCATGTGTTGGCAATTTTTGGCGAATATTGTCAAAATTGGATCAAATACGACCATTTCACGATTGAAAACTTGCTATACAAACCTTGAAATGGCATGAGCACCTTGACAAGATTTGTTGCCCTAATGAGCAAGTCAAACTACTCAATGAAGTCCTTCTGAATATTTATTCTAAGTTTATCCCAAATCAAATCAAAACGATAAATCCTCATCATGCATCCTGGATTACACAATCTATAAGAAAATTCCTAAGGAAAAAGAGTCATGCCTATAAAAACTTTGTGAAGAACGGTCGGCCAGCTAGTAAGTTTGAAGGAATACAGAAGATGATATCTGATGGTGCAAAAATGAATAATAAAGCTAAACAAAATTATCTTCGCAAACTGGCGAATCTCTAGCAAATCCCAGGACATCCAGTAAAACCTATTGGCCCCTGCTAAATACCGTCTTGAATAAGGCAAAAATTCCCATTATACCACCCTTTCTTGAGAATGGAGTATTCATAACGGACTTTGCTGAAAAAGCTCAGTTGTTTGATGACCATTTCGTTCTTCAATGTACAGAAATTAATACAGGTAGTTAAATACCACGAGATGATACCACAGTTAACTATACCTTGATAAACGATGAGGCTATCTCTAAGTAAAAACTACTGGCTATTATAAGATCTCTTAATCCCAATAAGGTGCATGGCTGGGACGAAATATCCATAAGAATGATTAAACTATGTGATGCCCCCTTAGTGACTCCGCTTAAAATAATTTTTACAAGCTGTTTGAGAAATGGTGTGTTTCCGGAAGTATGGAAGTTTGCTAATGTTGTCCCGGTTCATAAGAAAAACGAAAAAACTTTGAAAGTTAGTAATCGCCCCATTTCTCTCCTACCAATGTTTGGGAAAATACTTGAAAAACTTGTTTACAACTCTTTATATTCCCATCTTGTTTCGTGTTAGTTTTTTAATCCCAATCAATCAGGTTTTCGTCCGGGTGACTCAACAATTAAGCAATTACTTTCTATAACCAACTCAATTTATGAAGCATTTGATTGTAACCCTCCACTTGACGTCGTTCTGTATACCTGGATATTTCTAAAGCATTCGATAGAGTTTGACATGATGGCTATAGATTGAAACGATGTGGTGTGTCAAGCAAGCTGTTATCTTTTTTTCAAAGTTTTCTCAAGGATCGCAAGCAGCGGACTGTTCTGAATGGTCAATGCTCTTCATGGGGAAATGTTCTGGTGGTGGTACCCCAGGGCTCTATACTAGGACCTTTGCTATTTCTCATCTATATCAACGACCTCACTGCTCATCTGGAGTGCAATGTTAAGCTGCTTGCTGATGACACATCATTGTTTACGGTTGTTCAAGATCCAACTGCTGCTTCCGAAAAAATCAACCATGACCTTGCACTATTAAGTCAGTGGGCACATAACTGGAGAATGCCGTTCAATCCTGATCCGCAAAAATAGGCTGTCGAATTACGGTTTTCAAAGATATGACTTGCCGTGGATCACCCTGTTATACTCTTTAATAACATACCCGTAAAAAGCAAGTTTACGAAAATAAGCATTTAGGTCTTATATGGACTCAAAGCTTTCCTTTTCAGGGGATCGGCTTTTTAAAATGTCTCCAAATATTTACCCAGACATACCCTTAATGATTTGTACAAGCTCTATGTGCATCCTCACCTTGACTATGGAGATGTTATTTATCATATTCCAGGTAAAGTATGCAATTATAGCCAAAATATCATTTTCCAAGTTTAATGGAAAAAATTGAATCGGTTCATTATTCATCTATTCTTAAGGTCTGTTTAAACGATCCAACATTTCACCCAACATTTACCCAACCATACCTAATTTTAGTGTGCAGTGATAACCAATTTGTGCAGTGACAAACTCAAAACGTGCAGTGATAAATTATGAAATGTGCAGTGATAAGAACGGTGCTTAGCCATTTTGGTCATACTTGGAAAAAAGTCCTGACTTTTTTGTACGTACATATTGCAAATTTTAACTGCTTGTCCAACATCTCCTTTGGAAAATGCCCCATAACCATGACAAAAAATATTCAAAAATCTTAGAATACCCTATAGACCTAATTTCTTGAAAAATTGTTACCAGAACACGGAATGTACTGTGAAATGCAACTGCTCAGTTTACTTGACTTTTCTTTTACGGTATCCCTGTTTTTTAGTAATATTAACTTTATTTTTTATACCACTGGAAACATACCTCAAAATAACCCATAAAACGTGCTAGCACATATATACCAGGCCCCCTATTGGTGTTACCCCCACAGAATGCCTCATTTCTTGTAAAATGTGCAGTGATAAAATTTCCTTAAAATTAGGTATGTACCCAACATTGATGTTGGGTGAAATGTTTGATTGTTTGAACACCATGTTGGATCACCCAACATTGACATTTCCGATGTTGGGTGAAGTTTGATTCTAGTCAAATATTTTGGTTACGGTAGCCTACAATTCCATTGTTTTCTGTTGTTGGATGAAATGTTGGATCGTTTGAACACCGCAGCCAACATTGTTGGCATTTCGCATGCATTCTCACTTAAAATTTGCGCTATTTGCATTTTGATCGTGGTTCCCAGTCTTAAACGCACAGCTCTTTCGCAGCGTATCCAAATCATAACCTCCATAGAAATGTTGGATAAAATGTTGGAGGAGATTTTGGATGAAATGTTGGGTCATTTGAACACTTCTCCCAACATTTGTAAAATTTGTTGGCTGAAATATTGGGTGAAATGTTGGATCGTTTAAACAGGCCTTTACTATAACAAGAACATGGAAGGGAACATCGCATGAGAAATCTATGTGGAGCTTGATTGGGAGTTGCCAAGCTGTAGTAGAAGAAGTAGAAGTATGATTTTGTTCTACAAGATAATGAATAATCTCACTCCCCAGTATACTAAAGATCCAATTCCAGCACCTCATCAGTCCAAATATTATCTTCGAAACCGATTATGGGGCAAGCACTGAAAAATTTCAATCTAGTTTCTATTCTGATTGCAAATCTGAGTGGAATACACTTGAGCCAGAGATTAGAAACGCACCGTCAGTTGCTTTGTTCAAGCATAAGCTTTTGTCACAAATTCGTCCTGTGAGATATATCTTTGGTGAGATATATCTTTGGTATTCATGACCCAACAGGCGTATCATATCCTTCCCACATAAGAGTCGGTCTTAGTAAAGTAAATCTTCATAAATTTAAGCACAACTTTAAGGATACCATAAATCCATTGTGCCCTAAAAATGATGGCGTTGAGGATGCAAAGCACTTTTTTTGCTTTGCCCTTCATATTATAACTATCGACGAGATCTCGCTAGAATTTCAGTATTGCTAAGACCATTTGTTCAAGTCAGTACTCTTTCTAGCAAACTTCTATTGCAACTTCTTTTACACGGAGATAAAGACCTTCCTAGTGATGTTAACGAACATGTACTCGAACTTACTTTGGAGTTCATTCACAAAACTGGTCGTTTTAACAAATAAATTATCGTCTGTCTTCAATAGTCACAACCCCCCTACGTTTAGATTCTCTACAGGTTTGTTTTGTTTTGGACGGTTAGGCTCACTGGGCAAAATTTGTCGCTCTAAACTTACCTAGCTATAGACGTGTATCGATTTTGACTGCCCAAAGTTAGCCCCACGAACAAAATAAAGCAAGCCTAAGTAAAATTTTTAGTAATTTTAAGCAATTAGTGTTTGTATGTGTATCGTAGTTCAAATTTCGTGTAGTTGCGTGCCTTAAATGTCAATGGTTGCTGAGTTGTCATGACATCTCGCACTCCGTGGCAACGTCCTTGCAGTGTGGTAAAGCTCTTCTGTTTTCGTACAGTCCTACGACATTGTTGTTTATATTTTAAATATTTGCATGTAAAAAATACAAACCTCTCTATTTTCTTTTGGTTCTAAACGCTTAGAATCAGCCTCAAAATACAGTGACTTGAAAGGAACTTAGTCAGCATTCAATTGCCTATATATCGGTCATTATTTTTAAAATTGAGCTGAAATTTGTTAACAGAGGGTTTTTCTATGTGCTTGGTTCAGAATTTAAAGCCAAAATTAAAATATTCTAAAAATAAAGTTTCGTGACGTCACTCTAATGAGCTCTATTAAAGCAGTAACGAGTGGAAGATTTTTGCAAAACTAATAACTGACCTTCAAACATTTTGGAGAATTGAGCAATCTGCTAAACACAGCAGGATCAATTTTGTTGAAGGCTTTGTTTGAGGGTGCAAGAATTGTTTGTCCTCCTGAAATAGATATGTTGGTCATTGCCAGAGCCTTTCTGAGTAGTGAGACCTCATTTGTTCCAGCCAATATTTTCTCTCCGGAAAGACTAGGGGGTACAAGAACCCCATCGATCACGTGTATGATTCCATTACTTGCCCCTTTGTTTGCTTCACGTACAGGAACTCCATTAAACGTTACAAACTATGGAGAAAGGGGCAAATTGTCAGATGCATAACCACAGTCTAAGTTTTATTAACTGCAACATTATGTTTTTACATGCATATATGATAATTTTCACTTTCATTTCATATTAAAATTATCTACAAAAGATTAAAATTCAATAGTCTGGTTTGAAAGTTGGTCCTGTAAAAACAAGAAGAAACATGAAACTTAAGTACAATATCAAAAGCGACATATTTATTAGGATTTTGTAGTATATATCAGAAAATAATCTATGGAATTTTCAGCACAGCACAAAGTCATAAACTTTGCGCTGTGCGGTAGATTTGGCCTTGTTTTCAACAACAATTTCTAAGCACAAACGAGGCAATATTTGCTTGCAATGACATAAATCCAAATGCTGTAGTAGAATCTTGTCGCCCCAATGACGAACCTGCGCAAAATTTAACTTCATATTCATTTATTCATTCATTCATTCATTCATCCATTCATTCACTTATATATGATGACACTCCTTCAGTATTACAGCTAAACAAACAAAGCGAGTTTTCTTCCAAAGAAAAAAAGAAAATTAACAAGTGTGAAAATGGTCTACCAGGAGGTCATGTTTGAGGATCATGTAATTCTATATGGATTTTACTTTATCAACCAAAGAGGTAGGTTTTCATTTTATTTGTTTGAGAAGATAAGTAGACTCCACATGTCTTATATTGTTTGGAACCTCATTCCAGGCCTTTGCACCGACGTATGAAAATCTCTTTTTTGAGATCTCCAACTGTGGCCTAGGTATTTGCAGATCGCTTGTTTTACGATCTTCGTATTTTGAGAACTGAGTCCTGTTCGAAAACTTTCCCTTAAAATTTTCTGGGCACTTTTCTTTACAAAACTTGTGTAACATTATGGCCCGATCATATGCGATAGTCTCAGCGCTTAGTCATGTAGCTGGTATCTGGCCCGTCATAGGAGCGAATTCAATGTGTTAGAATGCCACGCTCTATATCTTCTGCAATGGGCAGAGTTTCTTTTCGGGTAAATAGCGCCACATCCAAGCTTCCAGTTCTCAGATGGCTTCCCCCTTCTGCTTGGTAGATAAGAAAAATTGTGATTGCGGTAGAAGTTCTTTAAAGCTTCTGATAGAATTGAGTCCACCTTTCAGTTTTCCTTTCACTATTCGATATTGTTGGTTCCAGGAGAGACTCTTATCTATTGTTAAGCCTAGATATGTTGTTTTGTCTACGCTTTTACTTCATCTTTATTATTTTCGATGTTACGAATTTCAGAGATTTTACTTAATTGCTTGTTATTACCGAGAAACATGTACTCGCATTTTGCTACGTTAAGGCTTAGTTCATTTTGTCTTAGCCAATCCTTGAGCCCCTCTACCTCCATTTTTAGGTCTGCTTAAGGTTGCAGAGGATCTTCATTGCTAGAGAAAGTATTTGTGTCATTGGCATGCACATTGGGATGGAATGATGATAGAGAGTTTTTAAAATCATTCTTAGATAGAATGAACAGAAGAGGGCCGAAACATGACCTTTGCGGAATGCCACAGTGAGTTCCTGTTTTTTCTTTGAACTCGTATCACT
Organism: Cassiopea andromeda; assembly: GCA_018155075.1. NCBI lineage: Eukaryota > Metazoa > Cnidaria > Scyphozoa > Rhizostomeae > Cassiopeidae > Cassiopea > Cassiopea andromeda. The sequence goes on along the minus strand of WIPJ01000881.1, from coordinate 40,346 downwards.
TTGTAAATTTTTCCCTTTCATTTTTTGACTGCGACTTGTGACATTTTGAATTTTTTGAACTTTATGTTTAATGTGACGTTGTTATTAATCATTACACAAATTCTGAATCATCATAGCATATTTCTGTTTCAGAATTGCTAAAAAGTGATCATCACTGCACCTTAGATTGTGTTTGGTATAGACGATTAGGATATACTATGATATACTTACTTTGCCATTGAAGAAGAGGTTTACACGAACTTTCTTTTTTCCATTCATAGTATCTACAAGTTGATTGTCTTTTAGAGCTGAGGATGGCACTTTACCTCTGATGACGTGATAGAGCAGAATCTTTGACAATGCCTTTTTATCTTCAATCAACATTTTCAATGTGTTCTTGTCCAGATTCTTAAACGCATTATCGTTCGGTGCGAGAACCGTGTACCTGGTACTTGTGGATAGAACCTTTGTTAGGCCTGCTTGTTCTATTAGTTTCACAAGAGAGACCAATCCCAGGCTCTGTAGCTCTTGTATTAGAGTCTTGTTTGAGACATAAAGTTCTACAATGCAATTAGATCAAGAAGCAATGATCAGTGTCTAAGTTCTACATCTGGGCCACATGCTTTGGTGAGTTGCCCCTGACTTTGTTGAATAGGATTTATCGGACCCTGTTCTTTGCTAAGTTAACCGCCCATTTGTTATGTCAAATAAGAACGGTCTGATTCACCCCTTCATTGTTGATATGGATAAGGGCGAATATGAGCCTGTAATACTGGATAATGCTCTGGACCGTACCAAAAGTGAAAAGAATTCTATGACCACTAGATAATAGATATGGATAAAGCACAACTTAAATAGTCTGTTGATACTACAGAACTTTACCACAGCACGAAAAAGCGGTGGTTAATGGGCCAATGAGACGAATCCTAACACATTAATTGCATCTGGATACATATTTCGATTAACCTTTAGGTCACTATCCGATGTGTTCATACTCTGATGAGTGTCGGACGAAAAAAGCGTTTAAGTACGTCAAAAGAATGTTGCCGCTTTTTCTTGCTTTGATAAATCACAACATAATCCATACTTTTCTATCGAAATGTTGTTTACAAGAACATAAATGTTCAAGTTCACTGAATCAGCGAATGCTCTAATAATGATTGGAGACTCAAAGTTCATCAAGACTTTGGTCTGTTCATCATTTGGGTTATTTTAAATTGAGATTATAGCGTATATGCTAAGTTTGTGGCTATTTTAAGTTCCTAGCTTGTCTAACTAGATATCAGCTTATTTATTTATCACATCCAACATAGTTTTACAATTCGCGTCCTATTGAAAAATGTACCCGTGCTCTCTCTGCAAACACAATACTAGGGGGCTGGGAACTACTACTTTAAGATAACACCATCACTACAATTATGTTCTGTTCTTGTTCTGTTTTAATGATAAGCTAGCACAGCAGCATGTACTTGAATGTTTTTTCTTTTATTTTAGGGAAAATTGACACCTGTTGTTGATCAAAGAGTAAGAATTATCTTGGTCTGTTTATTTTTATTTTAGGAGGGAAATTCCGACGTTCAAGAGCACATAGCTTCAGTGGAAAATTAGACCAATATCGAGAATAGGCAGCAGTGTAAAAACTTTGCTTAAAGCTGAATCCTCCTTGTTCTGAAGAAATTTCGAATCGTCTACTCTCGATCGTAAGGTATGGCGTGTTCATAATAGGGGGCCAGCCAATTACAGCTAGTTTTGGTTGCTGGGGTGGAATAGAATTGAGAAACTGTTTAAAAAATTTGTACTCCCATTTTTGTCGACAATTTTTCATACCCCATTCAGAAGCAAGTACTAGATTTCATACCAAAAATTTGCCCAAAAGTTGTCCAGAAAGATTCATATCCCAAGCTGTTCTTTGAAATATTTTCATACCCTCCCCGATTCTAGTCCGTCCCCAGTACCCAGTGTTACAAATGACTGACCCTAAATCTAGTTGGTGTCAGCCATATTGATCCAGCCATTAGCATAACTGTGCTCCAATTGAAAGAACCAATGCAAATGCTGTAGGAATTTTATGATGCATATAATATCTAACTAAAGATTCAGACTTACCATGCGGGCAGCCAGATTTTTTCAGGACAGCGGCATAACCAGGACAGCAATGGAACGTTGGTCGATAGTAGGATGTCCTATGGTTGTAAGTAAAAGACATTAAGCCTTTTTCATTAGAATTTTTCAACAAAGTGCTAAAATTAGATCAATCATATCAAGTATAGTCAGGGATACTGGACTAACAGGGAGCACTGATGAGCATGATAGCTATCGGAGCCACAGTAGAACAAATTAGGAATGAGAGCCCATGATAATGCCCTATTAAACAAGACAAGTTAGTTCAACAGCAAAGAACGTTCCATTGTCAACATGCAGCAAGCAATGAAGAGCAGTTTATCACTTAATCAGCAATTGAGCCCTACTTTCTTTGATGCTCTTTTTGATGATGCTAGAAAAGGGGCAATAGGGGAGCTTGCTACCTTTCTGTATTCTCAACTCTTTTCTCGCAGGGACGTACCTAGACACTTTCGGTTAGCGAGGGATGGGCGTTTTGACCATTTGATCAGTAACTATGACTTTGAAAATAGCTATAGGAAACACTATGACCAATGGCATGCTAAAGCTTCTGCTGCATCAACAGCAAACCACTGTTTTCATGGAAGAGTATTTATAGTGGAGAGTACTTATTAGCTGAGGGCTTAGTAAAAGAGTATAGACGAGGACTTAGCTTGTGCTGACAGTCATTGACAGTAGCATCATTTTTTCCAGTTACAAATGACATTTCCTAAACAAAAATTTGTTAATGACATTAGGATATATGGCAAGCGAAATTCTTGATGACTGAAGGTAACTGAAATAGGTTTAAGTGGCATTTTAGATGACAGAACTTTTAGTGAATTAACTCACTCTGATAAGATAGATGATAGTAAAACAAATCTGCTAGTAGATGTCCAGTATACGTACATTGTGCAATTGTGTCTGTACTTGATCATCACACAGGATGTCTGAAATCCAATGGGAATTCTCTGAACACAAACATTTGGCCTACAAAAGTTGCAATTTTTGTTATTTTGAACAATTATGAACTATTCAGTATGACATACACTGCACAGTATTACCAGTAATGTCATTAGAAACACCAACCATAAGCCTCTTCAAATGAGGTCAAGTGGCAGGATCCGATCTAGTTTTAGTGTATCTGTATAATGGCGGGATCTCAAATCCAACAGAATTTTGGTCCGCCATTCTCCTTTTTTGGTTCACTGTGAGAAGTGCTGTTGGAATGTGCCCCTGTGTTA
>WIPJ01000881.1:19131-36716 GCA_018155075.1 Cassiopea andromeda | reverse complement strand
ATATATGTTTGTGTGTGTGTGCGATATGTGCAATTGACATTGTTTCTACTGTAGTACCAATTACCAATTAAACAGTAAGATGTTTCATTATGCTGATGGTTTGTTTTATAAATAACAAATAATTGCAATGGCGATGTATTGCTGCTTCTCTGCCTTCTACAGTGGGTTCTTATGATATCTAAAATTGGACTGAATCACTGTCTGAAGAAAAGGGTGTCATTCAAACCGAGTTTGGGTCAAATGAGATGATCTGCTTTTGATGAGGCATTGGATCAAAATTCTTTTGAACGTTCATTAAAAATGCAGTAGCACCAATTTACATGAGATCAGATCCAAAACTACACGCTTGTTTTATAAGAAACACATCTATAAGAAATATGAGGCTGAAATTTGACAAAAATTAAGAACTATTGAAGAGCATAGGCAAGCTGAGTTTAGAATAATAACTTGTAAAAACCGTTTTTACTAGTAAATTTTTAATCAAAATAGGAAGAAAATGGAATTGACATCCATTACATGCTTCACAGAATCTGAGCGTACTTTTCTCGCATCATAATTTCCTAATTTGGCTTGTTATTGTCATTGGAAGTCTCAAGAATATTAAAAACAATGAAGGCTGAATTTGTTGAAATATTAAGAAACATCAAGGCTGAAGCCAGAGAGCTTGTTTCTTACAAAAAAGCATGTAATTGGATAGATATTGGTTAAGATATGTCTTGCGCTTGCATGGGGCCAGATGTATCCGCTACCCGAACTTTTTTGAGTTGACTTTCAAAAACGGATACTTATTGATCCGCACACTATCTATTCTAATGTAAAAGCACTATGAAAAAGATTTTTACCTGATCCATTGACATGGGATCGGATAGAGATCAGATCCTATGCTATCCGAATCAATGATCAGGATAGTTTTGGATCAGATCTCGTACAAATGGGGACTAATTCCATGTCTTTTAATTGCAAATGCGCCAAAAATAGGGATGCGTGACACAATCTGTGATACACTCCCGAAATCTAAGGTAGCACCCACACTATTCCGCTTTCAGAAAGCTCCGTTTTCAAAAAGCTCCCCTTTCAATCGTATTAGTGTGGATGGAAAGGAAAAATGCACCTAAGGTCCCGTTTACACTATAATATTTTCATGCGAAAACGGGGTGGAAATGTTGCGTTTTGTCCTACTCTCTACACTGAGCCGTTTTCCTATCCAGTATCAAAAAACACTATTGTATAAGAAAACACTATAGCGTTTACAATATGCAGTTTTCATACGAAAACATTCCCATACCGTTTTCGTATGAAAACGGCATAGTGTAAACGGGGTCTAAATGTATGTGTCGTTATATGAAAACGAATACATTTCGAAGCGTTTTTGTGTTCCGTCCACACTAATACGATTGAAAACGAAGCTTTTCGAAAACGCAGGTTTATGAAAAACGTATTTGTGTGGATGCTACCTAAAATACTCAATGATGAAGTTGTTTTCTTCAGAATTTGGCGAAAAAGATCAAATTAAAATTCAAAACTTCGATCCATCACTCTCATTTTTAGTAAGTGGGGTGAAGTACTCGATGTACTTTCAATAGTATTTCTGGTCATTCAAATCTCGATTGCACTAATGGCACTTGACTGCGCACATGTGACTTGGCAGAAACTGTTTGTTGAGGGATAGTGGTCACAGTGAACTAAAAAACAGTAACTAGGGGGAGCTGTGTTGTAGGAAAAATAACATACTTCCTCTAATTAACGCCATTCTTTGATAAACGCCTCCCTCTAAAGAGCGCCAGACTTCTGTTTAAACATTTCTAAACAACATCACCCTCTAAAGAATGTCGCCCTCTAATGAAAGCGGCGTTAAAAGTTCATATTACAGATTTGGACTGTGATGGAGGCGGTATTCGATATTTCTCATGCTGTGAACACATCGTTTTTGAACTTATGCTTTTTTGAGAACGGAAAACATTATGTAAAATTTCGTTTTTCAGCTTGTAATTAATGCCGCCCTCTAATTAACGCTGCATCATAAAGCTCGGTTTTTGAAGAACGCCACGGCGTTATTTAGAGGAGATACGGTATGCACTACGCCTTCCACAAAGGTTATAACGTACTTCAAGGAACTGGCTGATTTAGTACATTATCCCTGAAGTATGTTATAACCGGAGAAAACAGCATCAACTAGATTACTATACTTTTCTACCATCTACTGAATGATATATAATACACATTTTGCTATGAGAGCGCCTAATGTTCGCTGAATCTCAATACCCTTAAATATGTTCGGTTTTGAGGCTTAGATTATACGTAAATTATTCTTAAATATCGAAGCTGTAACTACACTTGAAAATTAAGGATTATATTCAAATCTTTATTGATGTATTATTTCATGCAACACAACTTAATTTTCTTTTGGTTCTTCTTAATTTTCCCAGAGTTTTGAGGCTGAATCGCTTCTAATTTGTTTTGAATAAGTAAATACAAGACAACATTGCATGTTTTGATTGATTGAGAGCCCGTTAGCCAAGTGTTTCAACTGAAATGGTCTCTCTTGCAAATCAGTGCTTCTTATTGAAAATGGTTTATAAACAATTATAAATAGACAATGTTAGCGCAGTATCTAGTTTCATTAGAGGCAACTTAATTTGCAAAAACTCAAAAATGAGAAACGATAAGCCTGTCAACTCTCCTCATGTTAGCAAGGAAAGAAAATTTCATGTCCACATGTTAGTAGACAGCTTATGCATCTTGCTCAAAAATAGATTTTACAATAGTTTTTCAGCCCTCGCCTTATTCTTAATTTTCCATCAAATCTCTGGCTTGTATTCAAATAAAATTATTCCTATAAAAGAGAGTCTAGTACTATAACTCAAATGCACAAAAGTTTTACATCGATATGGTACACCTTAGCTAGAAATGTCAAGATTAAGTGCTTCAAAGATAAAAGAAGTTCGTGTTAAATTTGTCAACAATGTCAGTGGATGATTCGCTTTTGACTCGAAAAGTTGCTTTACATTCCACTTGCTGTAAAGTGATTGCACATTGTCTTGAATTCAACCATTTCTGCTCACGCTGTGTCACTATTGATGGTACACATAGGATCTGCGCAAGTACGCAATTGCTAAAGCCTTGACCACACTACACAAACTAACCTAGGTTCGCCCCAGATTTCAACTAACCTAGGTTAAAATTTCATGGTGTGGACGCAACTAACCTAGGTCCGCCCCAGGTTAGTTTAGCTCTGCTTCGGAGATCAGTTCGACCTAGGTTCGCCCCAGGTTAGATGTGAAAAATGTAGTGTGGACACAAACCTGGGGCGAACCTAGGTTATTTTTACATTTAAGGCATGCGCAATGGCGGCTTCAGTAATTTGATTTTTGCTTTTGAGTGCTTTTCTGAGTGAGTGTAAATTGTGCTTGTGTATACATAATTATTGATTTAAATCAGCAGCGGCATAATGACGTTCTTAATTCTTTTCAAAAGCTCAGTTCTTCTATATTCTTTCAACTACAGTATCGCTAGCTTTTTTTCATTATGACCTTTAGAAAAATTCTCGAACAGCAAGTGTTAATACCGTGCACGTTGTTCTCGGCTATTTTTGATTGAAATTTGCAGCGAGAATTCAGAATAACATGCTTCCTGTACATGCGTAGATTCTCTTAACCTAGGTTTCCCCAAGTTTCTGTCCACACTGTAAATCAGGCAACTTCAGCATGGACACAACCTGGGTTCGCCCTAGATTAAACTAACCTGAGCCAAACCTAGGTTAGTTTGAGTAGTTTGGACAAGGCATAAAGCTATTAGGGTACAAGTGTCATCAAGAAAGTAGACTGTCCTCACATTATTTACTTAAATCAACTAATGCATGTTTTGAAAGTCGTATACGTTGTTGATGTGATACGTAGGGCTACCAGAAATTACCATTAAAATTGGTTCTTCATGACCTAATATTCGACGAAAGTAACAAAAAGTGATTTGAAAAAATGAATTGTAGTATATTGACTAGTAGAAAGTAGTTTGAGCTTTTTAACTTTGCTTTTAAAATGTTACATTTATTCAGTAAATGTCTCTATATTTCTGGAGTGACTGAAGAAAAACTGATTAACTTAAGTTGTGTAATTATTATATTTAAAAGTTGCACAACCTTATTACCGTTCCAGCGGTTAAAAAGAGACCGGTCTCATTTAACTGCCCTATTGATGATGTAATAGAAACTTGCTTATGATATACTTTTGCCATCCTCCCTGAAAGTTTTTGTCGTTAAACAATGTTGTACATGTATGATTTTGATTCAGGTCATGCTAAATAATGGCAACTGTCAACGCTTTAGCTAACTGCAGGAATTGCATTAAATACCTCTAGCTGTAACGGAAGTATCGACAGTCTTCACGTACCACCTGACTACATTTTAGCGCTACATCATCTCAGCATTCTCGAATTTTCAATTGAGATCCAAAAATGTGACAGTATCCCAAAAATTATTAGATGTCTACTTGGCTAGTAAAGACCCCTGGCCAAGCAGCTGAAAACTTCTTCTAATTGAGTTCCAGCTATCCCCCTGATGTCTATTTCTGGTTTCACATTGACCAGTGAATCATAACAGTGTGCTATAACCACCTCTCCACAGACATGTTGATAAATAATAACACTTTATTGTTTTTGGTTAAGTGCTAAATGAGACAACCAACTCAAAAATATTACATACAATATATAAAGGGTGGAGGAGTTTAAGTGAGATAAAATCAGGCAATGCTACGTTTCTTTTTTTGTACAGTTTTGAAGATTGCCCCCTCAAAGCGTTATTTGCTATCATCGGAATAATGGCTAATCAAGATTGCATCTCCTCTTTCTGCTTGTTGCTCTACATCAGGGGTCGGGAACCTTTTCATCTCGGAGAGCCATAGTAGCTTCATATTGCAAAATGCAATTCCATGAGAGCCATTAAATATTTTTGCAGTAAATACGACTTAATGCATGTATTATTTTTAATATAGCATGTTTTACAGCGAATGAAAAATATCAGGTAAATTTTTCTCTTGTGAGCCAGAGAGCAAGTTGCACTCATCAAAAGAGCCATATCTGGCTCGCGAGCCATAGGACCCCGAGCCATGCTCTACATCAATGCAAAAGAGAGATTTTGTTGTAAAGTGTCAATGTCGTGGTGTAGCCGACGTAAGTTGGGACTAGAACAACTCTTAAGGACCCCAAATCTCTCGAGGCACTTAAGGGGATCCTTGATACTTTAAAGAGACTAGTATTTTCGTATTATTTGCAGAGAAAAGAACCCAATCTTGTCATATTACTAAGGGCCCCTAGTGTCTTTGTAACGCAACTGTCTCAATGATCTGAATGTAATATGAAGCATTTTGAGGGATAGCAAACACAAGGATCTCCTATATTTGCAGGAGTACTTGACGCTTGCTTGTTTAGCTATTTTTTTCTGGAACTTGTAACCCACGAAGGAAAGAGAATATTGCCAGGTGTCAGGAATCCGTACACTGGCGTTTCTCTGTAGTTATTTTATTCATTTCTCCTCGAGTTAGCGTTTGATTAGGAAATTGAGTTCCTACCCCCAGCATCAATAGAGAGCTGTGGCGATGTTCCAGAAACTATAACCTCATGTGACTGACGATAACCATGAATGGAAATATTAATCAGATTTAAAAACCAAATAAAGTCTTGAACAATGATAACAAGTGTTCTTTGATATAGGTCCTGCGCATGTCAGAAAAAATATTCTAGTGCATTATGTAACATAGTAGGCTTTTCATTATGCAACCTTTGTAGCTCGTTTCTGCGTACGAAACCACCTTAACCAAAGTCGCTCCCTGAGATACAACCGTAGGGGATGAAAAGATAGAGCGTTGTGGGACTCTCAAGGGTTATGAGTTATTTAATTAGAGATCCCCAATAGAAAGGGGATTGGTCCCAAATCACCCTACATTGTCTCACAAATTCAGGACAATAAGATGGTCTATCAAAGCTTACCCTCTCTTAACACCGGAACATTTTCACAATGATACATGGAAGTTCCTCCTAATACTACGAGTATATGTGTATGAAGAAAGGTATAATGAATATCATAAAATTGTCTCGTTGCTGCTTTTGCATCACTCTTGGCGACATACAACAACAGTCTCTATATAGCATGTGCATTTTTGACCATAGTTTTAATATCAACGAACCACCTACAAACCAGGATAACACAAATGCAGAAGTCAAATGGAAAATTGCACAAGAACGAGTTTTAATATCGAGCTTTGATAGTGGGTAATTTTCCAACTCGTCTACAAGCTAGTTTACAAGGGTAGTGAATTTCCACAAAGGTTGCCTATCCATGGTAATTGAGATATTAATTGGAAGTTTTATTGACCAATTAGCTAGACAAAATAATGCTGAATGAAGGCTTTTAGTCATTCAAGCCACACAGCACAGTAAAACAGTCATTCCAAACGACAAGATCGCCCTCTTAGCTCAAGCAGACAAACAAATAAGGTTTCAGTTTGTGATGAAAAGGACTAGCACAACGGAGGTCCCGAATCCAGCAAAAGCTGCATGCATGAATTTTGAAAAGTTTCATTAAGGCACAAAAACGTATACCAACCCAAGTGCTTTCGCCCTCATTTTGTCGGAGATAGTAACTTCCTTTCCGGTACCAATCCGTCCCATCCAAGAGAACCGACTTGTTTTGCGCAGTTTCATTCCGGAAACGGTAAACAGCACTATTTGCAGCACAAAGAAGATGACTTTTGTATCCATTTTGGGCTACTCTTCGGTATGCTTGTATTGTTGAAGGCCAAGCCACTCGTCGACTGCTTTCGTCCACCTCGCTTTACAGCAAAGAACTTACTGACTTTTCTGAACGTCTGCAATCTCTCTTTCTTGTCTTTACCAGGGGGTAGTTGGTAGCCAGACAAACGTCTGTCAATATAAATGCTGGAACAGAAAATTCTAGCATGTTGTTCGTGCACAGTGTCCATGCGTGAAAGTTCTGTTGCCACCAATACTATTGAAAGCTGAAATTCTCTTTCTACTTAAGACTATTCTTAAGTTTCCTACTTTTACGTATAGATAACATAAAAGCACAATTCATCCAACATTTAACGAGAAGGCATCGAGAAAAATGAGCAATAAATGACAAGGCAGTCAAAATAAAGCATGGAAATTGTACAGCAGGGGTCAACCTTTAACCCCAGGGCCAGATTCGGGGGTCGGTCTCAAGTATTATCCAATCCTGACCCACTGCTTGCGGAAAAGTTCATATATTTTAAAAGTAATATGCTGCTTAGACAAGGTGCTGATGCCCGTGATACAATTTACAACTCTTTTAATCTGCCAATATCATTTTTCCAATCGAGGCCCCTAGACAGAGCAGTAATGTCTACAATAGCCTCCACATTGCCAGTAAGTTGCCCTGGCAAGGGTATTGTTTAGTGATTCTGGCCCCGAAGCTTAAAAGCGTTTATGATCCCTGGTTTACAGCATTTAAGGTAGATGTTTTAAAGGACTGGAATCATTCCAGGAACGGATTGAAGGAAGATTATTAGCGATATATTATTTTGAAGGGTGTTGGGCCGCACATCCTTCAAATAATAGATAATGAGATCACGTCCATTTTTCACTTGTTTTGCTATCAGAAGTAAGTCGTTCAGATATATGTTAAACAAAAGGTCCTATCTAAATTATTTGCTATAGAAACAATGCCATTACTACAGAAAACATTTAACATTTTGAAGGTTACAACATATTGCAGAGCGAATTGTAAGAAAATAATGCAGAATTCACCGAATAGTGAGATGATATTTGGGCGAGGTGGCATAGTGGTTAGAGCGTGTGCCTCCGTGCGGAAGGTCTACGGTTCTAGTCCAACTAGATGCTCTGACTGAATGCTCGCTCACTGTCACCCAGCAGCGAATGGGCGCCTGGTGGTAACACTGGGGAACTAGAGGTGGCGAGGAAAGCAACTGGCCACCCTACCTCACACGCCGATGGCTCAGGATAAGTGTCCTCTCTAGCAGGCACTCCCTACGTACAAAAGCATACAGGACTACCTTCACCTTTAAACGATGATATTGGGGTGTTGGATCTCTACAGCCCCCGTCAATTCTATTTATGAGTTTGTGGCTAGTAGTGTTTTAGACATAGTTGAAAACTGACTAATGGTTGGAGTTTAACCACTAATGGCGGGACTTTATAGCGATTATGCTCTGCTGCGGTGAAATACGTGCAACCAATGAGAGCCTTAATGCAATTTTTATATAATTAGGTTAATAGTTCTGGAAAACAGATCCTAGTATATGAGGGGCTGCCATATCTTAAGAATTAAGAATAATCAAATGGCAAGTGTTTCAGGCAAAGGATGGCTGTGTGATTTAATTTTAAGTCGGGGAGTGGCAAATAGATGGAAAACTTTCATTGGTTATCGTTTTCTAAGGGCCCAAATACACTACGGGCTTAAACAGCAGAAAGATATTCCACACTACTTAACGCTGAATATATTTCTTTCCGGCTTACTTTTGCCAGAGTAGCGCTTCCAAGATTGACGGCAGTCCCCAATTTACAGTCTTCAATGATAATTTGATATTTTGAAATGACTCTTATTTCTTCTCCGTCTATTGCATGACTTCAATCAAGCATCTATTGTGCGTATGCCAAAAGCGAACTACTTTAATCTGTGATGACAGAATTTTCCAAACTGAGCACCTCCAAGAGATGGTCATTTCTAGCAAGCGGCTCCTATCATATACACTTAGTACTTTCCTTCCATTTTCGACCAAATACACTATGTACTGAGGTGCTAATTCGCTTAACTGTCAAAAAACGGAAGGCATTAAAGTTTAAGCCTGTAGTGTATTTGGGCCTTAAGGTTCGAGAGCCAGTTCTTCCTTTCGCTCCTTTTATCTGTCCGACATTATCAATTGGCTGTCATTTTGTACAGGTTGAATAGTGTGAAATAGCTAATTCATCATTCAAGAAGTTACTTAGCAATAAACTTCAGATAGCAGAAGATCCTACACTTGGATGACCGCTTACTAATTGTCTGATGTTTCATATCTTATCAGAGAGGGCACAGAGATAAAAGCGAGGGCAGTTTTCTGATAGAGTTAATCAATGAGCCTGTCATGTCAAGACAAAAAATATGAGATGTTCATGAAAAGCAAGCAAAACAGCATGTTGAATTTCCGGGGGTAGCACCACACACCTTTTTATAAGAAGTGTATTTTCTGCCTTCAGCCTGGATATTTCTTAATATCTCGCCAGAACCAACCTTAAATACTTCCTGTCTCTTAAATCCTTGAGACTTCCAATAACAATTATAACACAGATTAGGCGACAGTGATAGTAAAAAAAGATATTCAAGCTTTTTTGATTTTTATTTTTAATCAAAAATTTTGCTAAAACACAGTTTTCTCAAGCTATTTTTTGAAACTCAGCCTGCCTTTGTTTCTCGTGTTTCTAACCGACAAGTTTCCTATAAAAAATGGTACTCCTGCAACATTGTTTAGCTTTGCCAAGTAATTTGACTGCTCCTTGTTGTAAAGAGGCTGACGAAGAAGTCAAAATTAGAGTCCAGGTGCAAGCCTAGAGCGGGTTTTTCTCTAAGCTTAGAGAACGTTTATCTGAAGCTTTTTGAGGGTGCAAAATTGGCTGTTCTCAAAATAGCTGGAAAGAACCCATCCTCTCCTAATCTCTATTGTAAGCGCGTGTAGCTCTAATTCTTACCTACATGCCTCCCAAGTTTTCCCGATCGATCGATCGATTCTTTCGTCTTCTCAGGATCCAATGATACTCAAAAGCTCAAAAGACAAAAGGACTAAAGCGAGAAATTTCGTTGAATAACACTGTCATGAAGTTCCTAGCATTTACACGAAAGCCAATAGAAAAATCAGAGTCTAATAGGAATCACAAGGCAGTTAAAGATTAATAAATGTAACCCATATTATCAATTAACATGATGAAAGTATCAATGGTAGAATAGTATTCCATATCGTGGAACTGAGTGGCTTTGGAATGCAACACATTGCTTTTTGCCTTATCGGTTTACAATCTAACCAGATCAATTTGTGGCAGTTTCTATTACTTTAATCTCTGATATTATATTTCTATTAGGAATTCTTCCTCTCATCAAGGATTCATTAAAAACTTCTGATACAAATCAAGCACAAGTTGAAAAGACCAACATGATAAAGAGCGAAGAAAATACCATGTGGGCTTCTTAAGAGACAATTTAATTGCTATTGGCCTTTGTAAGTCCACTCTTCTGCAAAGAAATTTGTCGGAGGAGGGCAAGCAATTCTCCTTCCTTTTGCCTGGGGGAACAGATAGGCAAGCTGCCCTTTCGGATGAAAATGGTTTGTCTTCTAAGCGTTGCATAATATGATAGAAATCAAAAGAGCTGTTTAATAAGCAATATTTGACTGGAAAAGACAACTATTTACATAATTAGAAGAAATAGAACCTCTGTCTGCTATGGGAAGGAAGGAAAATGTTCTAAAGATGTTTATCAGTAGCCTCCATCTTCTCGGTTTGCTTTGCTCGCTTATGGAAGTCATCAGAGTTGCCCAGCCCCACTTTTGGAGTTAGAACGCCCCTGCCTATAATAGTTGATCCTCTTTTACTCATGTTGGCCCCCTTGTCTTTCTGTCGTCCCGGGCTCCTTGTGCAAAAGCCGTCCAAGATATATCACTAGATACCATATAGAGTACAGGAGGCTCCAACAACAGGGCATTGTTGATTCTAAAATACATTGTTATTGGAGTATCCTGGACACCGGTCCCTATCTACGGAAAAAGCTTGCATGGCTTTTGCTGTCAGATACTGAGAATACAATCGGGATACAAATCGATAAGCAACCGGTTGATAAGTAACCTAATGACAGCCTAAAATTTAGGAATAAATCTATGGCTACAAGGACAATGCTAGAAAACTTTGCACACATTGCACATTGGAATCGCTACCTGGTTCAAGATGAAGGGTACTTAAACTTAACCGCACTAAGCTATGTGTACATAACATAGTTTAGATTTTCATCAATTTGTCCATGTGAAAAATACTGGGCCTTTAGCCAGGTTTCTTATAAAAAGCGCATATCATAATAAGTTAATTAAATCAGTGTATCAGTTGGGTAAGCATGGATTAAGTAAGAAACAACACTCCATGCCATTCTACGATATGTCCATCTTCATAGCAGGAAAACTTAGTTCACTGATTTTTATCTCCAAAGCAGAAGTCACCAAGAAGCTTACGAAAGTCATTCCAAGCTAAGTCCTTGTATCTTGCTCCCAAAGCATCGCAATGTTTTGCATTTGTCATGTATCTAGCGTGTGGGCTGCTGGTAGTGATTGCCTCAAGAATTACTTTGGCAAAGTGTTCACCTGGCTGAGCCATATCGTTGAAGGTAGCTGATACACAATTTTTAAAGTCCAGAAGGAGATTCAGAGACATCCCATCTGTTCTCCAAGGAAATTGTCTAGGCATGTTCGCCCTTATTCCTAGCCAAAGTTAATTTCCTAATTGTAAACATGATAGTGAGATAGTCACTGCGGTCCATTCTCAATGAAAACCTGTTCTTATTTGAATTATTTTGCCCTCATCTTTGTGAAATCATGATAGTGATTGCTAAGTATAGTCCTCAATTGCTTGCCTCTTCAATTATCGATTTTGCGTCAACGAATCCCAGAAAACTTGCAATGCTTTGCTTTCTTTCACCACATGCATTAGGGGTTATATAAAAAGTAAGGGTGGGTGGGAATGTACCAAATTTGTGATTCACTCTTAAGGAAATCATAGTGGGTGGGAGGTATAAATTACTTTTGCTACGTAACACTAAAAACATAGTATAATGGTTCTACTTTTTCATTTTCTAATAAATGCCCTCAGCAACACTTAAATAAACAAAGAACTTGAGACCCTACCGAACTTGAGTCTTGCAATATCTCTAATCTAACTTCAGTGGTTTTGAGCTATTGTACATTTTTTTTAGTAAGTTATGTTGGGGAAAGGCCGTAGGGCCTATAACAAAACCCTGACACAAGAAATACTGAAAAATGGGGAAGTTTAAGTAGAGTGGGAGACAAGATGAGATAAGTTTGGTAATATTAGACTTAAAAGATGACAAATTGTAGGATTCAGGGAAAGTAGTGGGTGGTAATGAGTTCCACAGTTGAGAAGTTCTAGGAATGAAGGATGATTTGTGAGCTAGAGTTCGTGGATTAGGTAAAGTAACTTGGAAAGGGTGTGAATAGGTAGAGCTTCTGGTGGTTCGAACACGCCTCATTGGATCAGGAATAATATTCTTGATTTCCTGAGAGCAATGTTCGTGAAAATAGCGGTAGAAAATGGAAAGATCGGCAACAAGATGACGATAGAAGAGAGACTGTAGAGCATTGGAAAGGTTTGGATTGTTGATGAGACGGATAGCTGAGATGAGACAGATTAAGCATTTTAGCTATACGATTTAGCTTACATATAGCTGTAAATAAATAAGTATATTATCTTTTACTATACGGCACCAAGTTTCATTATGCATAAAAGTAAAGGTTGGTGTTTGGGGGTCTCATATCAGAATACTGACAAGCATCAAGTTTTCATGAAAAAAGTGTGTAGATTATAATCTGAGGACAAAACAACATTTGCAAATTACCTACAATAAAACCTACAAGCTTTGGGCTGGAATCACTATCTTTTAAGGGGATTTTCATCTGGAATACCCTAGATGACAGTATCAAAAATGAACCAACTCTTCTAGCATTCAAAAATAAGATAGAAATTTGGTCCTGAAAGGAATGCACTTGCAGGATCTGCCGCTAACTTTTTATTTTGTATATGATACTTTGTATATAGTTACTTTTTTAGTTTTTTTTCTCTTTGTATTGGAAATAGATGGTTTAACATTGTATTAAGCTACTATTGTAACTACCAACTTTAAATATGGATATATGAAATATGAAGCCATTGCATAGGAAGTGAATGGGGGCAGTCGAAATGGCAATTTGTTCTGTTTCGTACTTTTTGAATGCTACCTAAGCAATTTGCAGTTTATGTTATTCTACCGATACTTTTCCATTTTATCTAGCAACTTCCTAGTTAGTGGGATCTGAAAATCAGATGTGGTGCTAAAGAGGGCTATGGAGTCACCCATTGGAGAATTCAGGGTGTCACACCTCATTAAAATTTTGCAACATAATAATAATAATAACAACAATAATAAAAAATTCATTTAAATTGGCTTGAGGCTAATTGAAGCCAAATATAAAGAAAATATGACAACAAACTACTTATAAAAATCCTAAATTTACAATAACACTTTAGCATGATTTGCAGCTGCAATGAAGAGGTATGGCCTTAATAGTTCTTTTGACCATCTCCAATGTTTGGGACGTTTGCAATGTGCCTAAATTGGATTCAGCCTGTCCGTCTGCCAAAGAAGTGTTATACTGAGGATCTTGTTTTTACACAATTGCGTCTGTCTTTTGAAACAATGGGTTTTGTCCTTTCTATTACCAACCGTTAATGATTAAACTGAAGCGATTTATGCTTTAATTCTTGTGTTCAAGGCAAACACTGGCGAGCATGGTGAATCATGACAGATAAGCAAATTGGAAGTACTTCTGAAGGGGGATATAGGCAGTGACGTAACCGACGTAGATTAGGGTTAGGATAGTTCCCATGGGCCCTTCAGAGGTTTCAAGAGAGAAAATGTTGCATTATCTAGGGAGGACATTGAGATGGACTCCAATTTTGCTAAATTCCTTAAGGCCCCGAGTGTCTTTGCAATGCTACTGGCGATAGGCCTTGGAATTGACACATTAAAGGAAGGGCAATTTCAACAGGGGATTCCAAATTCGTACTTAATTCGCAAATGCTAACTGCCTACGTTCCAAGATGCATTCCATTTTGACTTTTTCGACAAATTTCGCGCAACGGAAAAATAAATAATTCCGTTAGTATTGCAAAGCCTTTTTAAAGAAGTCGGTCATTGTGCCTTGCTTTCTTCTGCTTGACAATTCGTTCGGTGCATGTAAAATACTATTATTCAGCATGCCTCTCAAGCAAATAGCAGCAAAACATCTGAATGACACACATGAAAATGAAAAGAAGTACTAAAAAATAGATCGAATTCAAAATGTTTCGAATAACAAAGGCTCAAGCGATATAATTTTTCATGTAGGGGCTTTTTAGGTGAATTTCAAGGGACATGCGACTTTTGTTCGAATTCATAAATGTTTAAACACTCGAGTTCGAATTAGACAGAGTTCATTGTATGAAGAGCTGATCTATTAACTAGAGAGGCAAAATGTTGTAAAAGGGCTGATTGGAAAGCTGAGCACCAAAGCCCCTACATTGTATGCTGAAAAAGGCCCTCATGACAAAAATGGGAAGGCAGAAGAAGGATGACAAGAATTACATTACTCTCCTTTTTGTCGATCGCCCATGAGGAGTAACTCTCCTCAAAAGCATTTCTTCCTTAAGTATAAATGGTAAAAGAGAAAAGCTACGAGTTTTCTGATTTTTTACTTAGAAGTATATGAGATATTATAATGTTTCCCAGTGGTTTGGTCAAAAACTCCCAATTCTATTTTAGTTTTCAGTTATCTTCAACTAGTTGCATATGTCTTGGTAATAATCAAGTAGCTTTCGATGTTTAGACGATACTAGAAATTTCCTTCTACAGGAAGAAAGGTCATGGCTATTGGTCAAGTCAGGGAACTGTCGTTATTTATGGCCTGAAGAGGGCTGAGGAGTAAGTAATATGCAACCTCAAATAGATTTTAATCCACCATTTGCCTACGCTAAATTTTCTGTACCCCACCAATGAAAATCAGAAGCTAGCTTACTCCACCTTTACACTACGATGCTAAGTACAGCTAGTTTTTTTACAATGCATAGTTCTTAGTGCTGTCATTAAGTGTCAATGGAGATGACTCTAAAGAAATCAGGAAGAGAACCGGTATAGCAAAAAATGCCACAATAGCCCTCACTAACATTTGGAAAGACAGAAATATTTCATTGAGAACTAAGAAAAGACTACTTCAATCTCTTGTCTTCTCTATCGCATCATACGGATCAGAATGCTGGGTTTTAAAAAGTACAGACAGAAAAAGAATTGTTGGTTTCGAGATGTGGTTTTACCGAAGAGTGCTCAGAATCAGCTGGATCGAGAAAAAGACCAACGAGGAGGTTCTTCAGAAGATTAACATCCAAAGAAGATTGCTTAACATTCTGGATGAAAGAAAGCTTTCATTTATCGGCCACCAGATGAAAAAACCAACTCACTTGAAAAGAGAATGCTTATTGGAGCAGTTTATGGGCAAAGACCGAGGGGAAGGCCAAGAACTAGGTTGAGCGATAACATCAAGGACATGTGTGGTCTGACGATGGTTGAGCTAGAAAGAAAGGCACAGGACAGGAATAACTGGAGAAGTTTGGTGCGGAGGGCCACGGCAGTTCGACAACGAACCACCCGTTCATGATGATGATGACGACTCACTCCTTGCAACTTTAAATCAAAACTGTATCTTTGGTTGGGAAAGCATGGATTTCTGAATACGGTATAGGCATTTATTATAAGCTGGTTATTAAAACTGATACTAGTCGCATCTCCAAAGAAAGAGGATATTGGAAATGACGTTACAATGTGCTTCTCAGCAAAAGAAAAAGACACAACAGTCCATTCCATCATAGAACACCTTTCTTTTGTATAAGGAAGTGGTCTATTAGACAGTAGTACTCAATTGATAAAAAAGTTAAGAAAGGTCAGTACTGGAATTTGGAAACCTAAGACAGTTTATGAAAGTATATGAACTTAAGATTCGACTTATCTGTATACAAGATGTCATATATGTAATGTTGGCTGCCCTCTAACAGTTTAACTTCTGTTATTTACTAAGATTCATCATCATTTTAAGTGTATATAGAGCTTTTTTACTTTCCATTAAGTGCTGGAACTCAAACATTTTTGCTTAGAAAGTGTTAAGAAAGTTTTCGTTTTGGAATAGCGAAAACGTTAACAAAGTTTCAGTACTGGGCCAAAAAATTTTCCTTTAAAAAACGTGTGTATGCTTTATATTACATTACATGCTAGTTATTAGTCCCTGCTAAATGCTGTCGAATAGTTCCAAAGAAAGAACACGCCCAATCTCTCTGCAAAATGTGGATCTGCAAAAGTTTCACAACTTAGGTCTCACATAAATTTATAAACTACTGCTTCAATAATTTTGAATGTTATCTATGTGTAGGCAGAGCCACCAAGAGTGGGACAAGGGGGTGGCAAATAGTCCAGGGCCTTAAGCTCCAAAGGGCCTCATACCGTCCAATGCTTCAAGGTCAGGGGGCCTCATAAAGTAAATAAGCAGTAATTTTCCAAAGCTAATTTCTAGACTCAGGAAATTTTATGCTCACTTCACTAGCAGGGGGCCTCCATTCTCTTTTGACCCGGGGCCTCAGAACTCTCTCAGCGGATTTGTGTGTAGGTAGAAAGACCTTCGATCAATTGGAAAAGTTCCATGCTAAATTTTCCTAAATAAGTTTTAGACAAAGATCAAGGTAAACCACATTGCCAACATCCTTAGCTTGACACTTCTTATCCATTTGTTGGCTTTGGTGAAGCACTAACACTATTCACAAGTCAGGAGGTTAATGTGCTTTGACAAGACTGACTTATAATCTATGAAAATGTCTTGCACTTACAAGGCATCAAGTTAGCAGATAACTTAGGCACCCATAAGAGAGTATGGTACAGGGTGTCCAGCTTGGCCGTTTTTATGCCAGAATTTATAACTTTGGCTTTTATTAAAACTCCGTTTGGACTGAAAGTACCATGTGGTGTAAACTAAGAATTTGGCCTAATTTGAACTATTCCAGAAATGCACACCTAGTTGTTCTTATATAGGATGTAATGACGTCTACTTAATAATTCTACTCAAAGTGAAGATCAATTGTACTGTGAATTAACACTGATATATTTCATCCCAGCTCTATGCCAACCCTTTGATAATTCATTTAACTAACACTTTGTATTAACACCCATCCCAGATCGTTTTAGCAAAATGGTATCATTTTTTGTCTCGTTTTAAAATTTCCACCGTCTTGTTGCTTCTTCTCCCTATTTGGGCAAATTTGGCCGTTTTTCCTGATGGATATGGCCTAGGAGTCTGGAAATGACATGGCAACTCTGGTTTGGTATATCATTATGTACTGAGCATGTATCTTGCAAAAGTTGAATATAAGCTAGCCATATCCATAAAAATCTTTCAAATTGTAATTAAGTGGATAAGCTCCATCTTTTTATCTCCGTTTGGATTGGGGTGTTCTAAATTTGGCTTGGTTTTTTGCAATTGTTGATCAAAAACCTGACTTCCAGTAATTGCGGCTTGCGGTAATGTGTTGTTCATGTGCATATAGCAATCACCATGTGATAGTGACGTAGTATTGTGCAGTTGTGTACATTTCGTATTACATAATTAAAAACGAAGCTGATTCGGACTGCTCAGTACCGCTCGAAAATGAGATTTTTACCCCTGTGAAGCAGTTGTCAAATAGAGTTTGCGAATGTGTTTGCCATTTAAAAGGGACGTGAGCCTATAAGTTAGAAG
>WIPJ01000880.1:398071-415056 GCA_018155075.1 Cassiopea andromeda | reverse complement strand
TATTAGCTTTTCAAATATTTTCCCAAAAATGGGCAATAAAGAGATAGGACGATAATTTTTTAACTGGTTTTTCTGATCTCTCTTGTGGATAGGAACAATGTTTGCAAGTTTCCAGATATCAGGAAACACACCAGTTCTTATACAATTTGTGAATATCAATTTAAGTGGGCAAATTAATGCAGTATCACTTAGCCTTATCATTCTTGCAGAGATTTCATCACAGCCGTGAGCTTTGCTGGGGTTGAGTGATCTAATAATAGATAATATCCCTTCATCTGAGATGTTGATGTCAGCTATTACTGTAGTTGTCTTAGGAGTAAGAGTAGGGATGACGCTACCAGTATCAATTGTTGAGCATTGACGCGCAAAATAATCATTGAATAATTGCGCTTTTTCAGAAAAATCGGTTACAAATATACCGTTCTCCAAAAGGTCACCAGTCTCAAATAGTCACCAACTCTACATAGTCAAGGAGGTTTCATAAAATCGAAATCACGTTTCATCAAATTGTATCCGCCATGTCAAATAGGATACTATTTTCCCAATCTAGAGTGTCATTAATTCGCTCGAACCTGACATCAACAGGATCTAGAAAAAGGCCAAACTGTCCTCGGCTGCTAATTCTTCAACTTGAACCACCCTCGTTTAGTAAAAGCAAAATTATGCTCTATATTAGTTACAAATATGATCAAGAGTTCCTGAATCGAATGAAATATTGTTTCAATATCCTCCTTAAGCTGCATTTAATTATAAAACTGGAAGCTTTCGACAAAAGATAACATTAGCAAGAAAACCTTCCTTCTGTTCACAATCATTGAGTCGCGACTTTTCTTGACTTTGGTATTACTACGACGGGAAGAAAGCTAGGCTGTGGTGTTGAAATGAGTTGGGGTGTTAGCTCAGGAGCTCCAAAGCTTTTCTTAGCAGGACCTCATATAGAACTTTCAACCAATCAGTGCGACCCCAAGTCAGTATGCATGTATGTATATGTATATGTAAAAATGTAACTATTCGTACACAAAATTCTCTTGTTTAGCACATGTAAAAACAATTGATGTTGAATGTTAAACTATATTTTACAATTGGTCACTATTTGATCAATTTTCTGTATCTTGGAGTTGTGTCAAAATTAGCGTAAGTTTCCAACACCACTGTTTCTCTAATTCTCATGATGAATTCCATGCTGATCCTTCGCCGGATATTTTTTCTCAGTATTCTGTTTCGCGATATAGTAGTAGGGCTAGTTTTCAAATGGTACGGACTAGTCATATGCCGTAGCCTCTTGGCACTTCCTTGAATAACTTGGGGTAAGGAGATGACAACTACATTAGAGAGTTTCTTCGTTGCGCCGCCAACATAACTCATAAAAGTTCATTGTACAAGTGTTTGAAATAGATTTTGGTAAACTGGTAATATCTGTTGGCATTTTCTTACGCGTACGAAGGTGAAGTGTAGAGACAAACTAATCTGAAAGCCCCGTGAACAGGAGAGAATGGGGGTATGGTGGTAAAGCTCCCAGAAAATTGTTGCTGACAAAGCACTTCAGACTATAGGAAACCATAGGAAACGCCTTCTCACCATACTTATCTATTTTAAATTTCATGGAAAATGGATTTTGGTAAGCCTTATTAGTTATTTGGACAAGAAACTTGTTGAAGGACTCTTGTGGAACTTATCAAGGTCTTCCACTTTCCCCAGACTGCTTGGGATGTAAGCTGTTAGTGGTATATATGCTGTTAGAAGTAAATAAGCTGCATTAGTACACATGCTGCTAGTAGTGTATTTGCTATAAGGAGTATATATGCTTTTAGTAGTTTATATGTTGTAAGTAGTATAATCTGATGTTAGTAGTACATATGCTGATAAGGTCAATTCACACTGCACGCGTCACGATGCGTCACTATTGAATTCTTCATAGGTCAAATCAAAATAAAATGTATATTTTTTCACTTTGGAATTTGTTTTGAGAGATTTGATCATGAAGAAGTTGACATTGAACTATAGAGATTGTAACTGAATAGTATTGTCTTTTGATTTAGTTAAAGTGAGCAAACAAGTGTGTTTAATAGTTCAAATTTTCTCTTCTTGTTACCTGTACCGAGCAATATGTAATATAGCGCATCTGCCGAATATCCGCCCCTAATCGAATTTTTTATAAGTGCCCGGGCGGTTATTCGGTCATTACGGTAACTATATAATTGGTAAAATTTGCCTTCAGATTCAGTTTTGAGAAAATTTCTTGCTACCACATAGGCTATTTTGTGCTTTTACAGAGTTCATAAGAACATCAAGCCTTCCTCTGGCTGCTAACTCTTTTTGTAAAGCCTACTTTACTGTGTAAAATCAAACTGACTTTCCCTGCATCATCCCTTGAGATCACCTTATTAGCTGCATAAATGAAAAGTAAGAGCTAGTTCATACGATGAGCCGTAGATGAACCGAACCTATGCATTTAGCAATTTGAGCAGCTAAGTTCATCTTCGGTTCAATGTATGAAACCATAAAAATGCATTGGCTCGACCCGTTCATAGGTTCAACATGGGCTCATCTCCATCGGTCTTGCGGATCATGTATGGTTCATCTTGGTTTCAGACGATGAGCCGATCCATTGCTGCATCAATGCAATATTTAGTTGGTTCTGGATTTTAGCATTGAGTTTCTTGATCAGAGCGTGCGCACTAGTGTTAATCAATGCGAGAGGAATGATCGCAGGTCTTTGGAAACGTTTAATAAAAGCGAGTCAGAAGACAACAGTATATCATCCGCCTCGGCGAAATCCTTCACTTTGGAAATACCCATAGAAAATCAGGAAGGTGAAAATGAGTTGCAGGAAGACAGCAGTAAAGTAAATACTGAAAATTGTGAAATGGCGCCAAAGCCTAAGCGTCAAAGAAAGAGCAGGGAGGCGAATTTGATGTGAATGCAGACCAACTGTGGACAACCGGAATGCTCGACGATTTAGTCGATATAATTGCTAATAATGAAAGATAAAAAAAAAAGCTCATTTTTTACTAATAGGAGGGTTTGGAATAAAATGGGAGTGAAAGCTGGTGGGTTTGAACATAAATACACAGATTTTGAAGTAACTATGTTAAACGAACATATCTATTTATATGCACTTCGATCTTTTCAACTTTTCTTTGCATTCCTGTTCGGGGTTTCTATTTGGTTGCAAGCTGCAGTAAACTGATTCTCTGAGAAATGTTTTAAGACTCTCTAAATTAAAAAGTAGAGGGGTTGGAAAAACAAAGGGGTACGGAAAAAATTAGTAATCGGGAGGTGTATTTGTTGAAGTATGCGAAAACCGTTCATGTCAAAATTGCCATATGTGTGGCGTAATTCCAGTTAACATAAGTACCTGCTAACCCGTTGCTCGCTATTGTTCTGTGCGCATGTTATGTTCTATTCGATTTGTTTATGATATCCAAACGTTTTACTCCGTTGTTGTACTCATTATCTTAAAAGTATTCTGTATTCTAGAATACGCATGCGTATTATAACTTTCTTGTCGGTTCCCTTTAAGGTGCTAAAGCCAATAACAATACAATAGGTTCATCATCTGAATCAAACCATCATAGGGTCGTGCCATTGTTGAACCAATGCTACCATAGGTTCGGCTAATCTACGGTTCATCGTATGAACTACCTCTAAGAACTGCACTGTTACGCAATATTTGCACTTGATATCAGCGATAGGAATTCGTCTTCTAACTACATAATTGATGACATATGCCTACAGATTCAGATTCGGATAAATGTTTTTTTTTAATGCATAGGTTAGTTCATGCTTGTAAATATATCAGTTACCATGAAAGGTGAGACTTTTCCAAACCGCCATGAATTTACTGACTTATTTTTGAATGATAACCTTTCACAATTGCAGTTCCACCTTGTCCGTCATATTCTTGGCTATCCGAAGGTGACAGAGCTGTATCTTTCTACGATGGATCATACAAATGTGATAACAGACTCACTGAAGGATGGTATCGATTTCGCCTCCCAGCAGGCACTCAGATGATAACAAGTCCTCCTCCCAATTTTGGCTCACAATATCGTTGCACAACTCATGCTGGTGGCTGGCTCAATGGTGCACATCCAGCAGTAGATGATGGAGAAGTGCAAAGGCAGGTTTGCTTTGCATGGGATACCGGTAAATGCATATCACCAAGGAACATAAAAGTCATCAACTGTGGTTTCTAATTTCTTTACTATTTATACCCAACAGGTTGCTATTATAGATATTGTGGAAACTACTAAAGAGTATGACGTGGCCTTTGAAGATTCTAAACCAATTTGGAGTCATAATGATGCAAGTTGAGACAAAAATAGGCAGCATGTCTTTATCTTTTATTTATCATTTAGCATGGTAGCTTGTAATGTAAGGCATTTTAAGAATTAACTTGTGTCTGTGATTGGTTGAACACTCTAATGCTCAGCAACTTTCTTTACACAAAATTTTCCCCGGAACTTGGAAGACCTGGAAAATGTCAATGTTTTAAGAATGTCAATAAAACCTTTTCCATTTGAGGGGGAAATATTTAAATTAGCATATACTCTATTACCCTCGCTTAAGGGCACAGCCCATTTAAGGGTGCACTGTCCCCCTTAAGTGGGCCTGCAGGCATGCGCCTTTAAACCTTCATACATATGATCAATGTAACAAGCAAATGATATCATGTACGAAACTTATAGCTCCTTTGCTCTTTGTAAAAAGTCTATGATTATACGTTAATGATGAAGAGTAAAATATTCTTCCTGAAAGGTCAGCGCAGGGCTTAATATATATGACTTGCCATTCGAAGTATTTGAATACCTACGTCTATCTATCATTAACGGTTTTTCCCATTTTGATATTCAAATATCAAAAGGTTATGGTGAAGAACTAAGGCGCCCATTTTCATCGCTTTTTGCTGCTGAATATTTTGCAATTCTTTGACTGCCCCTGTTGAGGGAGCAGCACCCTTAGTGGGTTAGTAGGGTAAATCAGGGAAGTCATGGGATAATTTTTATATTAGGGTTTGTCTTAATGGTGTGCATACCACAATCTGATAGTATGTGTAAGTCTTAGTGGTGTAAGACGGGTCCATAATATTTATCACACCCAAAAACGTGAGAATAGAGTTTAGCATAGCCATGCAGATACCTACTTCTCGACCTTGTTTGTTTCTCTTTATGTGAAAACGTACTTTTAAAAGGACATATATTTAGGTCGAAATATGCAAAATATGATTTACTTGGTTTTAGTTTGTCCTGAATCACATCATAGGCCTGTAATGAGCACTTAGGGCCTGATTGCATGAAGAGGTCTGACTCACCTACAAGAGATAGATAATTTTCCCGAGGTATCTGTAGTAAAAGAAAACATGTTCATTATTGATATTGCGATTACATATAGACAGGGGCCAACCCTGGTACCTAAGATCGTACCTGCTTGAAAGTGAGCTGGACCTGTTACCGGTGCCGGAAATGCAGGTTTTTGCCTCATGTAATTGATTTGATAGGCCTGGAGAGAACGGATTGGACAGGTTGGCTTTCTCGAGCCACACATTCGCAGCCTGCTACGCAAGGATGACAGGTCACCCGCAAGATAAATTTCCTCATGTAACCGCAAGCAAAGCTCAGTTAAGCCTAGCGCGCACAGCAGACTTTTATTGTTGCGATATGCGATCGTAGGATTTTCCAGTTGCCGCACAAAGCAGATATTTATCGTTCATAGAAACACTGTCTGAAGCACTCCTCCGTGAAATATTCTTCTAGCGCGGCGTGGGAGTGATACTTCAGGCCCATTCCCTGCTCTTCTATTGGCTTAGTAAGTCTCGTGTTCCACAATTTTAGTCGCGAAATACCGCGCACAGCACATTTTTTCTGGTCTCTTGCGATCAAAAACAAATATCAAAGATTCTAATCTCAACACTCAGTCTCTTGCGATAAAAATCGTTAGTTTTAAGGCTCCGCACACAGCAGATTTTTTAGACTAAAGACAAAAGTCGCACTTCGCAACGATAAAAATCTGCTGTGTTCGCTAGGCTTTAGCAAGACCAGCCCTTATTTCCTTCTTTCCTTTAGCGAACCATGTAGCCTAGCGTAGCTTTGCGATACTGTTTTTACAATCATTTATTGGAACTTTTAAATATAATTTTGCTCTGCAATCCCACCACACCCTCAGGGATCATGTGGTGCTTCGCAGCAACATGTGCTAGTAAGTGGGAACTCAGACTGCTTTTTTGAGAAAATACAAAATAAATACAAATTTAGGGAAATAACCAGTATCATGTAACTGTATGATTTGCATATGCTTTCGGACAACAATTTTTCCGAATGCTTACTTGTATTAAAAGATCTTGCATTAAATGCGTGTGCGCAGTAAAAATCCACAGCAAACTATACGGCTTCATTTGTAGGTTCGAAATAAGTCTTAAAGATATTTGTTTTTCTAGCCCTACAATAAAATTAGTCCTAGCAAATAAAAAAATCACATCATCTTGATTATCTATTAAGGAAAAGCCCTGGGGGCAAAAGCCTTATTTTCTTATGTAAATATCCAGGCTAATAACTTTTCTGGTGGGGGAGCAAAACTATGCACACTTTTTGAGGGCGTTGTCTCCCCATGTCCTCTGCAGGTAAGTGCCTGTCAGCAATATCAATACCTTCAAGAACTGAATCATCATCATCATCTTTTGTAATGGGATCTGCTTTCAGAATCTCTTGCTTTATTGCTGATATTCTGCAAGCATCAGTCAAACCTGTTTCAGTAATAAAAGATCGATATTTTTCTTAGGGGGTGGTCGCACTATAATGGAAATAACGAAGCGAATAGATACCTGAGAAGCGGTGATGTGCCAAGACACCTTCTGTTGGGGAGGGGGGCATTTTGAACAATTGACCAATTATTGTTGCTACCTAAAACAAGGTCACAGAAAACACTGTTGCCAACTTTCTTGCAGTATGGCTGACTTTTGACCTGCTTTCTTGCGAATTTGAAAGTATTGCGGGGTGTGACGCCCCCATCCGCACATCCCTGCTGAGAAGTAATGTGTTCGCTCCAGTTCGCTTTACTCTGATGTCATGTTTCTATTGTTCACTTCGCTATTCGCTCGTAGTGTGAACTGGGCCTTATACAGAAAACAGAATTCAAACCTTATCCCCAGTCTCAGTGACTGGGCCCTTCTATTTTTAAAGTCATTTCCACACCCCTGTACAATGTTGTGTACTCGCTTTACTGTTCTATAGGGCGCACATACAGGGATGTAGTCAAAAAGTAAGACGGTATAATTCCGTTATGCTTCTGACCGTGTTTGGTCTTCAGCTTTATGCTGCCTACCAAAGGTAATGTTAATAAATGGCTTGCAATTTTGTAACGAGCAAAATTATGGAATGAACTCAATCAAAAAGCCAAACTGGTACCATCTTTGACAACTTTCAAGCAGCCCTTCCTGTAGATGTAGTGTAAGTTTCATTTGATCTGTCTTAAATTTTCTTGCCACAAAATTGAAAGTAGTTGAAGGATCTTCATTGTTTGCGGACATTCCAGGGTTCCCTACACCCTTAATCATTACCGATGATGATTTACGTCCTGACCTACTTTTGAAAAATAAGGATAACTGTCTTTACATTTTGCGACTAACGATAGGCTTTGAAACAACCCTAAACAACAGTGCAGAAAGAAAGCGCTTAAAATATTCTAGGCTAGTCTCAGATCTGAGAAGTCAGTACAAATCTGTCACCTTTGAAAATCTCTCAATGAGGTCTCTTGGGATCTATGCTAACTCATGCCTCTCACTTCTTAAAATGTGTCATTCCCTCACTATTGATAACCAGCACAAACGCTTTCTCATTTCTAAACTATCTACAATTTCAATTCGAACAACCTATTACATCTTCTGCTGTAGAGACAAGCCATCGAACAACCCGGATCTACTTTGCTTTTAGCACTTTGTTTTTTTTGTTTTGTCTTACATACAACAATTGCTATTTGCAATTTTGCATGTATTGTAACTCAGGCTAGCCAATTACAAATTATCTTGTAATAGTGAGATTTATAATTGTAGTTAAATTGAATGACATATGATTGTTTCCATTATTATCCAAAATATAATTTATGGAGGGTATCCCTTCAGCCTAAGTTGAGTTTCAAGGGGCCTTCCATTTTACATCCATACATACAAAGTTGTAAGAATTTTGAAAACCTATTTACCACTGATATTTAAAGAAAACTTCAGAATAAGTTAAATACACAAATATGTAAGACAAATACGTAAATAATAAATAGAAAGAAAATAATTAGCTCATAAGCCAAACTGTACAAAATCTATATAGACTGTAGGAACTCGATTTCCTAATCAAACGCTAATCCGAAGATAAATGACTATAATAACTCCAGAGAAGCACCAGTGTACGTTTTCACAATTATCTTCCCATCAAAAACGGACATACACCTTGTACTCTATCATACTACTTCGTACTATTCTAGTACTTTAGTGTACTCTCTCTTTCTCTTTATGAAGTTGTCATTATTCTTGCATTTTCCTCCACAAAAATAGCAAAGAGATCCTCTGGAAGATCTAAAATGCTAAGTAGTCAATGATTTTGTCTTGCCTCGCGATTTGGAGGAAATTATTTACTTTTGAAGCCCAAATATTTTCTCACATATCTTCAATATCTTCACAATTTCAAGTACCTTTCACATGGCGATCAAATGTAACCCAAACTTACACACTTTGGAGTATAGTCAGCTTTACCAAACCATCAACGAAGTACTCAGTAGCCAGCAGCAAATTGGTGAAGCACTTTTATATGCAGATGGCAAGAGATCATAAAGAATGGGCAAATGCTTAAGTCAGTTGAGCAGTAACAGTGATCTTGAGCTGGACACGTTGTTTCAACAGCCACCGTCTTCATCATTGGGCTCAATACTTTAGAATATTATATGGTAGGCAAATTTCCGATTCATTTCCTTGTCTTATATCGTTAGCAAACCTTGTTAGAGACAACACAGAAAACACGAGAAAAGAGAGGCGGCTAATTTCATTTCAAGCTTTCATCTCAATCTTTGTGTAAAAGAGATTGTTATTCTTCACCAAAATCTGGAAAGATCCAGGGAGGAAAATTAGTGCAGGGAGCAATTCACGCATAAAATATATGTCATCAAAATACGACATCGCGTGCAAACTTCCCCCAAGCAGCTTTGGAATGTTTGGCCTATTCAGCAAAGCTGCAGTAGTTCATTATGTTTTCAGAAGAAGAATCAAACGCCCATACTACTTTCTGCTTATCTACATTGCATTATGAATGCTGTACCATCAATATACAAGCCAGTCATGGTCAGTGTAGAGTATCTAAGCGAGACTAAAATACGAGGAGCAATGCAATTCCCTTGCAGCACATTCAATTTATCATGCATCTGATCCTTGCCTGTGATTGATTGCTAGCTGTCTCAAAGCCTCTTAATCACGAGCACCCTGATAGCCAGCAAAACCTGCAAAAATGCACTCTATTGCTAACCATTTGCAGAGCGGCATCGGCTTTAGGGATCTTTCATTTTTCAGGCTGTTGGCTACAATCATTATTGCAGCATTAAGCTATCAAATCTACAGAAAGGTGGAGCAAATCAACGCAAGTGTAGCAGTATATCCAAGCCAAGCTACTATGATCGCTATTGCACAAGAAAGTAGAAAGAGATAAGAAGTATATTACTAGCCTAAGTGTGAGCAATACTGCATTCGAGACCCCTTTTGCGGTACATCTGTGGCAAGCACAGGCCTTTATAGAACCATGCCAAGTGTAATTTGGCGAGTTCTATCTGCATTTAGGTCAAGGTTGCCCAAGTTCCATCAGCTCGATTAGCGATCCGTATTTTTCTGGAAAAATTTTGGCTAAAATCTGTGGGGCGCAAAAATCCCTGAATGCATACTGGAGTGTATGGATCGTTGCAAGTTTGCTCGCCACCTTGGCATTTCACGTGCCATTTGCTAAATCTGGCAAGCCCTGCAGATTCACTGGGATGAAAGTAATGTATGATGTTGTAATCCTGAACCCAATTTGTCATGCCACCTCTCATTTTATTTATCATTAAAATGAGAATGCAAAGCAAAACTGTTAAAGTGGAAAATATTGAATTTGCTGTAATGAGCGATGATAAACTGTAAAATGCCTTTGCAGTAGAGTTTTTCTGCCTTTCCCACAAGCATTCATGCGTTACGTTGAGTTAATTTTCTTTTCATTATTCTGCAATTTGTTCCTTCCTGATGCGTTTGCTTCCAGAAAAGCATACTTTTTGAGAGGGATTTATCGACTGCATTCTCATGAGGCATTGCTTCTCAATAAATGTAATTCAAACTGAATATAATGCAATGCGGTGTAGATCAATTGTTCCTACATAGTGCTTTCTATGATGCGAGGATGATAATAACACAACGAACAGGGAGAATTGTGTAAATATATTTTGCAGTATACACATTGTTTACACATATTGTTTGGTTTATGTTGATCAAATGTTACAAACACAGCCTTTTTCTTGTCAATTCTAATCTTTCTTGATCCTAAAATGCTTGACATCATTATGAAGTTTGTTCCATGCAATGAAAAACATGTTAATTTTACCTTAGT
Organism: Cassiopea andromeda; assembly: GCA_018155075.1. Taxonomy (NCBI): domain Eukaryota; kingdom Metazoa; phylum Cnidaria; class Scyphozoa; order Rhizostomeae; family Cassiopeidae; genus Cassiopea; species Cassiopea andromeda. The sequence continues at coordinate 404,452 of WIPJ01000880.1, read as the reverse complement.
CAATAGAATACGTTTATTGTACTGATCATGATTTTGTTCATCTTAATTTATTTTGCTCATGAATATATTTCTTTTGACTATTGAAAAATGACTATATGCTTTTCATTGCATGGAACAAACTTCATTATGATATGAAACACTTTAAGGTCAAGAAAGATTAGAGTTGACACCAGAAAAAGGCTGTGTTTGTTATATTTGGCCAACATTATTCTATGGTTCAGAAACTTGGACATTAACAAAAATAACACCGAAACACTTACAAGTTTTTGAAATGCGGATGCTGAGAAGAATGCTAAAAATACCGTGGACTGAGCACAAACAAACAATGAAGTTTTGCAGTTGGCTAAAGCAAAACCAATGCTCTTATCGTCAATAAAGAAAGAAAATTTAAATATTTTGGGCACTTTAACATACAGAAAGTGACTCTGAAAGGGTAAACAGAAGGAAGAAGAAGCAAAGGAAGGCCACGAGTAAAGTGGATGGGCAACAGCAAATACTGGATGAATCTAAATTATTATGATTGTGTGCAATTAGCAAACAACAGAGAGGAATGGAAGCCCATGATTCTCAATCTACTTGGAGCCGACGATGCATGAAGTACAAGAAGATTATGATTTTACTACAGCTCACATCTAGGTTAGTCGATTTACATCGCAGGCGTTGCGATTCTATTAGGAGTGATTTCGAAATTCACGTAGAAGTTTACCATCTCCGGCCAAAAAGAAACATTATGATGAGAAATTCTACTCTGAAGTACGAGCGAAACGCTTTCTGACAGCTCTACATAATTCCTTAAACTTCCCTTAGGTTCTAAAACTCTTTAAAAAATCCTTAGAAAGGTGTGCAATTTCTTAGTTAAAGGAAATTTCCTTAGATGTGAGAACACTATTTGCAATTGCTTCTCTGAAGCATCTAGGTGAAAATTTTTACATTTTAACTTACTGTTGGGGTAGAGATTTTCTACCCCAACAGTAAGCAAACTTACTGTTGGGGTAGAAAATCTCTTATAATTAGCAATTGTTTGCACAAGAAATTTATTATTAGTTTGCAAAAGAAAAGTGAAAGCTTGACTATAGTTTAGGTAAGTTTCTTGTTTTCAAAATTTTTGCAAGCGAACTTTCTCGAATTATGAGTAGAAATAGAGTGGGAGTAAAAGCTGCACCTGTGCGCCTGTTTACATGATGTCGAAACTACACAGGTAGAAACAGCATCGGTATGACTACCAAAAAGATTTTCAAGCTTTTTGTGTTGTGTAAACTGCATATCTAAAAGCAATAGATACTAACCCAGTGCCTCATCGCACCAATGTCGTGTAATCGAGGTCTCAAATGGCGTTATAATGTGGAAAGGCTTACCGACTTTGGAGTATCGTGACTTTAAGCACACCTTTACCGTCAATCAAAAATTGTCGGTACGTAGCATTGGTTGTAAGTTTTGAAGCAAATGGCAAGAGAAGATAAAAAGCTGGTGAATATACGAGTCATTTTAGCAGTAGTGATGCTTTTGAGCTGAAATCCATCTCAGAAGTCTCAACAGCCACCATGTTCAATAATGGGTTAAATACAGAAGGTATACAAGCTAAGTTCTTATTTTTGGTTATATCGCTAACAAGATTTGGGTTAGAGACGACACAAAAGCCCATCATAAAGAAGAGAAGGCACAGTGGGAAAGGAAGGATGGTTTAAAAATTATTTAAAACTCATCTCAATTTTAGTTTCAAAAGTACTTGGCTTCAGCGTTCATCAAAGTCGAGAGAGAGCCAGGGAAACGAAAAGCAGGGACAATTTGTGCAGAGAATACTACATGAACCACTAACATGTCATCAACATACAGCATAGCGTGTAAGCTCCTCCCTAGCATCTTGAATATTTTAAAACTAACCGTAGTATCATCGCAAGTTTGCTGGTACCCTGCCATTGGCAGTTCACCTGGGGGTATTCTTCATCCGCCAAACTTTGCAGGTCGATTTCGGTAACAGTTGTAACGTTGTATTGCTGAACCCAGCTTGTGATGCAATCTAGTTTTTCTTCGAGAAGTAGATTGCATCAAGGTGGGAGACATGAAGATGACTGCGAGAAGCATGAGAAATACTAGCATGCCTGACATTATCGTAACAATGGAACAATAATGGATTTCTTAAAATATTTATGTATTAACGCTGCCAGTGATCTGAAGAGAGTTTCAGACAATTTCAATTAGCACAGGAGGCACATTTAGATCCTGCGTATACGGAAACGTAGCTATCATTTTCAATATATCATCACTTTAGTAGGAAAATGTTTGACAATACTAAAGTAGTTTGAGGAATGGGTTAGACCCATGTTTACTCTTTAGAGTTCTTTAGTTTTCTAGAGACACATGTGCAAATTATGTGAATGATATTTATTTGTATTCCTTCGATAATTAATTTAAGCTTAGAGAAATGAACCCAGCACAGCTTTCCAGCTAAGGATAAGCAGAATGAAAGTTGGTATATTTTCACACTTCAAGTACATGTACTCTGAATTCCATCATTAACTTCCTCTAACTTCTTAATCCAACTCTTTTTACCATTTCCCTCTGTAAGACTCCTCCCTAGTCTTTCTAATCCACATCCTAGCTCTTCCACCTCTTGATCTCCAACATAAGGATAGGCATACACGAGTCTCCTGCATCACAATTATGCAAGTGGTAGCATGGACTACTTATATCCCGAGTGTTCCTCTAGTCTTTGGTGTATCTTCAATTTAGCTATAACAAGACCCTCTCACAAGCCTGTGACACGTCTTAAGGTACCTTTTATGCTTTTTTTGGGACATGGCATCCATTCGATAAATACAACCTATCAAGTTTTTTATAGCTATAATGAAACCTATAGTCTTGAATTAGCTCCAAAAGCAACATCGAGCAACACGAAGTAACATCCCAGTTATTACCTAAAGGGAATAACTCTGGGTAAGCAAAATGAAATATATGTTACTTTGAATTTGTCGGAGTATACACTCATAAGTACCTCCCATTATTAATAACATGCAGCCTGACATTGTATATTTTGACATAAAATAATTAGAATCTTTTCAATCTGATATCCCAACTAGCTTCTTATAACTGGCTCATATTTATACACTGGGAAATAAATTCAGTCTGTTTGCCAATCAACCCCTTTCATGGATGCTCCAAAAATAGAACAATAATTGAGATGGACAAATTTACAGCTTTACTCACAATAATTTAGGTAGTGAAGTAAATTTCCAAAGTATTTCAACGCTAAACTATCACCTATTCCTTTTTCTAGCATATGTATTGGATCTTGTGTTAAGAGCCAGTACCCTGAATATTCCATGTAACTTATCACATAAAAACACGAACAGGCTAATTTCAATAGGATAGGTTTCTATGTACGGGTTTCTACTGTAACTGACAGAACTTGCACTTACTCAAAATTCCCACCTATTTAACGTAACTTTTACTTCCTTTTGCTTTTACTCAGCTAACCCTAATAGTTTTCTCCAGTTATTAACGCCTGCACGTATTCCAACTTTTGCTTATTTGAAGTTATATTTTGTTCCTTTGGACGAAAATCTCCTCAGTTTTTCCACAAATCATGATTGCTTGTAGAAGAAAAAACCAGGGAGTTTTAAAAACATCTCCTTTTCTCATTGAATATCAAGATGTACAACCTAGTTCTCATACAGAGTTACGGTTCAATTCAATTCAATTTCCATAGGGTTCTCATTAGCGCATTGTCACCTGGACGCAAAAAGCAACATATTGCTTTTGCGTATTTCCCACATTCTCCTTTGACTAAATAACCAGCAAAATTTTTCTGCTATCGACTAGAGCCAAGACATACTACACGAAATTAGCAAATTCTAGTTAAATTTCACTCATTCGAGCCAAATTTTTGCTTTCTTTGGAGGTGCGATGATAGGAGTGTTAGGACCCGAAATTCACAGTCAGCTTCATTCCAAGAGGTGTTCAAGAAACAGAATGGATTAAGTTATTTGTAAATTGAATACTATGATATAATATTTGTGTCGATTACTATATATGAAAATTGTTGCATATAGGTAGAATATGATTAAATTTATATGAATGTTAAAAATGAACTAATATTTGCCAGGTAAAGCATCGCTGGATCCATACCTAGGAAGGCTAGTCGAAGTTTGAAGCTCCTGCAGCCCGGCGCCACCTAATAATTTAGATAGCATTGGAAAATCTTCACATAAATTATGGTTCGCTTGAAGTTCTGCTTTGAGTTTTCGCAAAGATCCAGAATCGATAGACTTTCGCCGATCTGAGAATCCGTCTTTCATTCTGCGCGTGGACCTGCTGTTCTCCAGATTCTTTGTGTCTGACGTCAGATCAGCATCTGACTCAACAGATCCACTTTTTTCGTGTTCAGAGTTAACTGACGGACTAGATGTGGCTCGACGCATCCTTTCCAATGAACTATCACAGGCTATGCGTTGCCGATGAAGCTTTGCTAATCTGCTTCCACTTGTAGCTTTTCGTTGTTGACTTGCTGGCGCTATCCTTGGAGAAATTTTTAGTCCGTCTTCTCCATTCGGAGGAAGCATCTCACAATTATAGTCCAAATAAGGCCTGATTGGCTGTTCAGAACCCTTCATGCGCATTTGAACAGCATTGGTGTCTGACGTGTCTCCCAAAGGAAGGGTGCCAGAAACAATGTGATCTTCATCGCCTATATAGCTGTAACCTGAAGACCCTAAAGTGCTGAATGGACTTGCTTGCCCAAATGATTGAATTGGCAATGATGCCACAGGTTTCAATGTAGGCCATGTTTTATTGCTTGCAATGGTATCTCTAGCTTCGACCTCTCCACTAAGAGTGGCTCGCAGTGGAGTTTGAGTCATAAATGCCCTCTCAGTTACTGGATACGGCGACCCTATATATTCTGATGCCCTTGTTACCTGAGGAGTGCTTCTCGCTCCATTAATAGTGGGTGTTATCACTCCATTACGAGCTGATAGAGTTTGAAGTCTTGGTTCGCTATATTTCTTCGTCATGTACCTCAACACATGCTGATCTATTCCACGGGAATCCCTGCAGGGCTTCTGTAGAACTGACGGTAAAATAGATTCTATTTCATCAAAAGATGAATCTTGTGAAGAATAGCCATTTACCAAACCAACCAGATTTGGCTTCTGATCCGTCGTATCTCCTCTTGCCCCAGGCTTTTGAGTATTAAAGATCTGCGAAGCGACTTGATATGACGGAGGTGGACTGACTTTGTCCCTATCAATGTATGATGACGTAAATTGTGCTACTTTCCCATCATGGGGAATGCAATAAGCACTGCATGAGGAGGACGTCGTATTTTGAATAGTCTTTTCATACTGTGGTACTTTAGCAGAAGTACAGACTGTTTTAAGTGACGTAAATGAGGAAGCTCTGTTTCGATCATCTGGAGGAGATGTCCTTCTGGGCACATTACCAGCTGATGACAATAACAACAACGACAGTCCTTGCCTCATACTTTGCTGGTCATGGATTGAAACAGGTACACTCTGCGATGAATTTAAGTCAAACTTTGCGCCTAAAAGCTCAGATGTTGACTGAGAGGATATGAAGTCATTCATACTGTTTTGAATTTTCACTTGCCCTGATTTGTTAGTTTGATAAATATCAGCACTTCCAACTGAGTTCTTGGTCTTAATCAAGCCACCTTTACTCTCACTGCCACCTTTATTTATTTTGGAACCTTGAAGGGTTTGATCGTTTGTCTGAGCCCTTCGATATCCCTCGGTAACTTCACTACTATCAATAACAACGAAATCTCCCTCTGTAATAGATTCGTGGACCTCGATGGAACTTGTAAGTGACTGGAGAGGACTACAATTTTCACGCTGCTTCGAAATGAACTGCTGTGATTCTTTATAAGAGGCAGAGGTGCTCCGCCTTAGCTCCATAAGTGCCTCATCCATCTCAATTTTGGCTCTTTGTAAAGCAGCATCATTCTCGGTGCTTACTTGAGGAGTGCAAACCTTGTGTCGCTTTTTGACGTCACACTGTTGCGGCTGATCACCAAGGTGTTGCACTAGCGGAAAAACATAACATAAGCATTACCAGAAGCTCTAAAGCTACATTTACAATTCAGCACATTTAAACCAACGACTAAGGAGGAAAATGTAGAGATAGAGATTTGAAGTTGCCACTAAAAAGAACTAATAATGGGCAAAAAGGATATTCTTTCAGAGGAGCAAAATCATGGAATAGTCTCTCAGCTGGGGCTAAATGTGCACCATCTCTGGCATCTTTTAAAACTTATTTGTAAATAGTTGTTTTATATCTCTAGTTACATACCCTTTTTAAAAACATGTACTTTTTTTTCTTTTTTTTTTTTTTCTTGTAAGATTTTATCATTTACTTTGTAAATAG